>WNWU01013639.1:1035227-1049249 GCA_012654045.1 Ptyas mucosa | reverse complement strand
ATAAAGAGATCCTAGACGGGATAGGGAATATTAGGACAATAGAAGAGTTAAAAGAACAAGGTATTAGCCTAGAATGGTGGACGTATGCTCAAATTAAATCAAGATATAAGAAAGACAAAGAAGATCCGGGAATAGAGATAAGTATGAATGGTCTAGACAAAATTTGGATGGGCACAGATGATAAATTATTAGCAAAAATATATAAATATCTAGTGGATTACGATTTAACAGAGGAAACGGTAAAGAACACTATGTTAGCATGGGCCAGGAATATTGGACAGATTATAACATTAGAGGAATGGGACCAAATCTGGACTAACAATTTAAAAATGACTAAGGCCATAACATTTAAAGAGAATCAATATAAAATGATTTATAGGTGGCACCTGGCCCCAGCCAGGATTGCTAAAATATACCCCAAAGCAAGCTCAAAATGTTGGAAATGTAGGCACCAACAGGGTTCGTACTACCACTGTTGGTGGACTTGTCCCAAAATGAAAAATTTTTGGAAGACGATAAATAATTGCCTGAAGGAAATTTTGGGAGACACTTTGGAACTAGATCCAAAAATATTCCTCCTGGGAATCCTAAAAAAGTCATATGCAAGAAAGAAGAAATACTTGGAGATACACATAATTACGGCAGCAAGAATCACTTTTGCCCAATATTGGAAGGAGAATAAGTTACCCCCTGAAGACCATATCATTAGAAAGATATTAGAATGTGCCGAACTGGACAAGTTAACACTAGAAATAAACGATAGAGAGGAATCAGAATATTATAGTGCATGGGACCTGTGGTATGAATGGTTAAGGAATAGAAATCTAAGTAAGACTCGCAAATGCGAGAACTAGACAAGAGAACTAGGATGAACAAGTGGTAATTGTACATTGTTAAAAGGATGAATAGATGTATAAAACAATTTATAGTTAGCACTGCTTTAGCACTGCTTTAGCACAATTTTACATGAAGATCAATGTAAATATGCAACGTAAACACGAATTATTTATATATAACGACACCTCAAAGCTGGAAACGTTGAACTGATTTATATGAAAATTTTTATTTTGTATGTTGTGTTTGTCTGTCCGTGTGGTTTTGTCTATTTTTTGTTTTTTGTTTTGTAAATAATAAATGCCTCAATAAAAAAACTTTAAAAAAAAGACTGCCTCCTCAGAAGTAACTTCACCAACTTCCATTGAGCCTCCTGCCACTCAGTTCTGCATGATCTGGAATTGGGCAGGGGCGGCAAATCCTCTTCTGCGCTGATTGGCTGCAACTGAGCCTTTTCTTCAGCCTACGCAGCTGGCTGTTCATACGACTGTCATCTTTCCCGACATTCCTGGCATGGCTTTGCTTTGACCATTCAATTCTGTCACAGAGCTCTTCACTTCCGTCTCAGATGTCCCCAGAGCCAGCTCTTCCTCACCGTCCATGCTGGTGCCTGAGGGAGCCATCACAACTCTTTCTTGGTGAGTGGTAATCCATCCAAAGCCAGAGAGGCAAAGTCTTGATGTCCAGGGAGCCCAAATGCTAACCCAAAAACCAGAGCAATTAGGTGTCCTAATAGTCTCTATAGACATCCTCCATAGACATCCTCACATCTACTAGCATAGGGCAAGAATCCTATGACCATCATCTGCACAATTGTCACACAGGCATCATCATCAGTGAACTACATACCATGTAACTTAGTGTAAATATTCAATGGGATTCAAGATAGTCAAGCATTTAGGCATTCCATGTATCAAAGACTAGACTTTTTCCCCTGCCACTAGTACTGAATGGAACTGGGCCCTTGAGAAAGGAGAACCACTACAAAATTGTACCCCATTTTTAAATTCCTCAGTTAGTCCAGAACATGATCAATGGCACTGAAAATTACTGAATGATCTAGAAGAACCAGAATGGCTGTTCTAACCTAATTATGAGTCCTTCAGAAATTATTCACAAGTACATATGATGATGCTCAGTTCTATAACCTGTCTGAAATTCAATTGGATTATTTGGAAAGGATCCAAATAATCTTCTTCCTCCCAGCCTACTAGAGCTGGAAACCTACTATCTTTTCAATAATCTTTCCCAAATCTGAAGAAACTGGATGAATTTTCTACTGGATGAATCAACAAAAGCATGATAGGAATATGAATTTCTGTTGCGTCCAAGGGTGGCTTCTTGAGAAAGGGATAAACAATCTGTCCTTTAAAGCAGCGGAAAATTGTCCCCCTCCAAAAAGAATCACTTGAATGCAACTATGTGTATCTTTTAGGAAGCCTTGACTAACCAGCAGAGACTAAAACTAGATCTTAAATTCCAATGGCAGCTTCCTGGGATTCTATATGACATTAAATTCTCTGAATGCAAATCCTGTTCTTTAAGTGAGAGAGTTTTCTTTCTCCCATGTGGGTATTCTGCATAATTTAGCTACTTGAGTTTTTCTGGCTCTTTTCTGGCTGTACAAGTGTAATTTCTGTGTAGGAAATTTGTCTTTCACCAAAAGGTATTCTCACCACAGCAAAGGAAACATGTTTGAGAGCAACAAATGATGTAATTTCAACTGAAATAGATTTTTTTGTTCTAATTCTCTCCCTGCCATTTACATAACTTTATAAGGCTAACTTCTTTGGTAATTAGTTATCCCAAGTGTACCAGTCCAAGAGAAAATATCTGCATGCCAAAATTTTACCAAACTGCAGTAGTTCAAACAATAAAAGCATTATAGGAATGTATGCATCACGTAAAACATGGATATATAAGGATTTAGGTCTAACTGTTCATTGAAGGGAAACAAATAATTCCAAAAGCAAGGAAAAATTCAAATCCTAGATATAATTTTAAAATATTAGTATCTTCATTTCATGTCCAAAAGCTTTCTTAAACTGAGTTATCTTTAGGAAATTTACTGTGACATTTTCCCTTATGTAAGAAATAGCAGATGTGAACAACTCTCTTATCAAGCATCCTGCTGTTAAGTATCCCAGGCAATATTCTACTTAAGGTCAGTCATGTTTAGAACATAGCTAGCAGCCAAGAGGCAATCTAGAGGTACTTAGTAGAAATGAGTTTAAATATTGCAGAAATATATAGATCTTTGGAGGAAAACAAATTATCAAACAATTTATCCCTGGTGTTAGTACTTAGATTGTCCTGGCCAGTCATTTACTCAAAAAAACAAAACAAAAAACCAAGGTCTGATGATTACTAAACAAAAAGTATTTGTATATTTTATTTTCTTACTGAAAACTTAATTGTAGGAGATTAGACCAGGCTTCCACATATGATGCTCTTGTACATGCTAGAACTACATCTTCCAGAATTTCTGTTCAAAATGTCCTGGGAAACTGTTTCAGACAGTTACTATCCACATGTTAAGCCTTTAAGAAAGGAAGCCATCCTGTTGGGTTCTTTCACCCATAGAAGGAGAAAAGGCATTAAAAAAGAAGCAGAGTAAGATTGTGTAAACCAGCTACTGTTACTGCTATCCTTCTATACAGCCCCAAAATCTAAATGTACATTTTCTTAGCATTCAACTTGTTTATTTAAAATGAATTCTTAAGAACTCCAGCCAATAACAAAATATGTGATTTAAAAAGTAAAAGATAATAATAATTCTAGCTACCATCAGGAATTAAATTAGGATTAGGCTATCAGTGATTGATCCTAGTTGAAATTTAGCATATGGATTATTTAAAAAGTTGCTTGTAGTACAAAACTGTGCATCAAATTTTAGCTTCCAGACTCTTATAGGAAATATCATGTCAAACCAAAATATCACAACTGCTTTTAAACTATCCTAAAATTAGAAAGGGATTTAAGAGAGGATTAACAGGGAAGGACATTCATGGTCAAAACCCAAAAGTTGAGAATTAAGAGTTTTGGATTCTTAAAATTATTGACATGGTCAATAATCAAATTATATTTAAGGACAATTTTTATATTAAGAGTTAAATATTTTAATTTGAAATTAACTCATACAGATAAAAAGCCTGCATTAATATACCAATGATTTTGAATAATCCACTCAAATTAAATAGCTCAAAAAGTCCTTTTGTAAATCTTACTCCAAATCTGCATTCTGTCATCTAAGAATAGGGAACTCACAAAAGTGAATACTGGATGAAAAATACCATGTTAGCCTTGGATGGCAAAAAAAAAAAATCAGAATTCTGATAGTATCTTTTCTGGCTAACTTTTTTTTATTAAAAGGAGTAAGTTTCTTGAACTCCAGCCATTTCATCAAATCTATGAAATGGCTAGATTGATACAGTATTTGAACTCAGTAAGATGGACAACAAAATGTGAAAATAACAAAGAATTTATAAGGTATTCTACCTGAGAGGTTTTGCTTCCTTATAACCAAACTATTTTCCTTCCCCTCTACCTTTACCCCTCCACATTTCCTTTGATTATCTCCCCCCCCCAGAAATAGACAACCATCAATCCCTGAATTTTTCTTCCCAAGAAAAATCCAGCCTTCCTCCCCCACCCCGCCCCGTCCCCAGTTTGATGCTGAACATATGATTGCTGACAATTTTCTCTATTATGAAATGGAAAACAAATCATGTCTTACGTAGCCTATTTTGTGGTACTTAAATTCAGCAAATTCAGGACTCCCAACATTGCTACGTGTGGCCTTTGTTCAGTAAAATATAGTCAAGTACTTTTTACTGACCCATATAATCTATGGGAATTGTTAAATTTTTATAATGAAAATGACTAGCTAATCAGCTAGGAATTCAAGGAAACTTAGATTTGGAAGAGGCCATTTATAAAGTCCAATTCCCTACTCAGTGCAGTAATCTGAACTATGGTATACCTGGCTATCAGCCTCTGATCTCATCCATTGAAAGAGAGCAAACCACCTTTCTGGGTACCTTTTATAATATCAAGAAAAACTAAGGAAACAGTATTACTCAGCCAAAGACCTTCACCTTCCCACATTGAAGCCGAGGGATGAGTTGAGATGATGATTGAGTACACACTACCTTCAGACTAAATTGCATATCCAGTCATGGATAAACATTAGTCCTCTCACTAATCAAATGAAGCTACTGCTGATGCTTTTCATTGAGATAAATCATAGGTTATCTCAGTCCCAGCTGTAAGTTTTTGCGTTCAAAAAATCCTGTTTTCAAGAAGAGAGTATTGCTGTGCTGTTTCATTGGTTGATCTGTATTGTAGAGATGAGAATGGATTTTAGGAGGAGCCCTTTTATTTTATCACCTTTTACCATATTCAACAGCACAGTATCAGCAGTAGAGTTCTTCAGATTTTGGATTTCTATAATATATCAGGACTTGAAATGGACAGTTAACATTAGAACCATCATCAAAAAGGTGCAATAATGTTCTTCCTGTGTCAACTCAGGAAGCTGTTGGCACTTTTTACAGAGGAATAATTGAGTCTGTAATTTGTACTTCTATAACTGTCTGGTTTGGTAGGGCAACCAAATAGGACAAGTACAGACTCTAATGGATACTTAAGATTGCACGAAGAATAATTGCAATCACCTCGCCTTCCATAGAAGACCTGTGTATTGTGCAGTCAGAAGAAGGATTGAGAATATATTTGCAGATCCCTCATATCCTGAACATAAACTGTTTCAACTCCTTCCTTCTGAATAGTTCTAGAGGGCATTGCAGTCCAAAACAACTAGATACACACAGATAGTTTGGTTTTTCCCCCATAATGATGTCTGTCTATATATATATGTCAAGTAGTATGACTTAGCATTATTATTTTTTTCTTATTATTATCTTCCTTATTTATTATTATTATTATTATTATTATTATTATTATTATTATTTGCATTGCAAGAATAAGCAATACACCAGAGATAAATTCCTTGTATGTCTAATCAAACCTGGCCAAATAACGTATTCAATTCAATCTTTATGATCACTAGAAAAGATGCTTGATTTGGGTCTCAGCTCATGCTATAATGTAATTGGCCATAAGGACCAGATAAAGAGACCTAAATATAGTACAAATTATAACAGCATGTTGCCATCCCAATGAACACTACCATGCAATCTCCTTTTCAAAAACAAGGAAGAGATTTCTATTTAGTGCAAAACTGAGATAGCAGAACAAGGCTTATGGTATCAAACAGCAAAGTAGCTTCGACTGGTTGAAAGTTCAACGTGCTCAGTAATTAGAACTAGAAACAAGGTGGGGTGAGTTCTAGTCCCACCTTAGGCATAAAAGCTGTCTGGGTTACTGATATCTGGGTTACTGACACACCTACTCTCTCTCTTTACAAGGTTGTTATTGTGGAGAAAATAGGAGGGGAAAGAGTGTTATGTATGTTTGGTGCCTTGAGTTCCTTATAAAATAATAGTGGGATAACAATCTAATAAATAAATTAAAACAGATAAAAAAGACAAATACTTTGTGGTTCTCTGTGATTACTATGGACTCAGAATGTAGTGAACACACCTTCCATAACTATCCATATAGCTCTAGAAAAAGGCCATATAAACCTTTCAATCATGCTCCATTTTAACTATAAATTTAGAGATTTGGGCTATTAAAACATGGTTGATATAATGGGGAAGACAAACCATTTAAATCAGAGCAGTTTATTGACATATAAACACATTAAGCAAGCAAATGAACAAATAAATTTCATAGGTTTCCCAATGGAACATGAAGTCCATAAAATGGCATTACATCTTTGACCCATTTTCCAAAAATAAAAACAAAACCTCAAAACCCTTTACTTTTGGTTTCAGCCTAGATTTCACTAGAGGTAAACCTCCATCGTATCTGTAGTGCAGGTACTTTATGGCATACAAATTCTATTTGCTTTTTTTAATATTATGGAGTATAATGGAAGATATTCTTATATTGCTCCTATATTGTTTAAGCCATAAATAAAAGGTCTTTAATGATGAAGTTTACAACAAAAGAATAATAATTGTCCATGCAACTTTGTAATAAATACTGGTATGTTCTTTAAATAGTCAGCATTTCCAGATATATAACTGCATTAAATCATGTTGGCAATAACATCTTTGGGAGGAGGAGGAAAGAATTTTTCAGGTTTGAATTTAATTACTTTATGTAAACTAGAGAATGTCCATAATACATTTTGAGTGAACAGCTTATCATAGCAATTGTTAAGTTCTGCTTTGTTTGAAATAATTGCATTTGATAGCTTTGCTTTGCTACACATAGCATTTATTTATCTTTGTCAGAAACCCATTTTTAACATTCCATATTACCATTCTTTTGGATAAAGTTTGAATGGGAACATTTTATGGATATAGTGCTTAAAGTAAAACAATTTTTTTGCAAATAATGCAGGCTAGAAAACTAGACAGTAAAATCTAAGACAAGTTGTGAGAATTTTCTCCCCACTTATATATCTTGCATAGTTCAACATTTTACAGCCATCCAAGCCAGACATGTCTCCATCTGCCTTTCAGTTCTTGAAATATATAGAAAAACAATTATTTTAGTAAATCTGGAACTACATCAGAGACCTTGAACATTATATATTTTTACCAAATTGTGTATCTCATCATATCCTTTTTGTTCTTAAATTTTAGGAAGTTTAGCTAGCAGCCAAAACATTTTTAAAAAATAAGTGCTTGTCAAATCAATTTCTCTGATGTGAACTGTCTATGGGTAACCATTTTCTACAGAGCAGTAATCCTGAATTTTAAAAAAGTAAATAACCAGTAGCCAATTTCAAGGAATGAAAAAAAAACTTCAAATCAGTCCTAAAATGTTTTCTTTTTTCCAGGAAAATCAAACTATTTCTGCAGTGGTACCTATTCTTAGTTAAATCCTTGCTACAACAAGAAAAAAATCCACCTTTGATAAATAAGAAAAATGAAAAATTATTTGGGATGGAAAGTGGAAATTCTGATCAGCCAGCTGGATGTGGCCATGCTGAAAATAGCATCCACTTGAACATTACAGCTGCTCTGGCTCCAACAGCTGTCAAATATGAAGTATAGTTCAGCCAAAAAGCAAAAAAAAACCAAAACCATTTGGATTCTGCTACATATGTCAGTAGCCAGAAGCAACTGATTATTTCAAAGAGAAAGTATCTGATTTCTTAGGAACAGTGCTATCTTTTAGAATGAGAAAGAAACATACCAGTAGTAAGTTGATGTACAGAGGTAACTGCAAATATTTTATTGTAATTGTTAAATGGCTTGTTCTCTTTTTGATATTTTTCTGTTGTAAAATTAACATTGTTTAATCTTCTACAAAGTTTAAGCAAGTAAACAATAACTTTTTCTTAATTAAATTAAAATAAACAGAATGATTAAATAAGCATGATACAGCGATGGAAAGGATTTTCTCTTTCTTATAAGTGAACTGCTTACATTTTTCCTAGTGTTTTTATAGTATTCTTTGGGTGTTTGTGTGTGTGTTACATATATTTATATAATATATAATATATTACTGTAATCTCTTTTTTGCTATTTTCTCTCTATTTCTCCATTCAGCTGAAGTTCTTATTATCTTTTCTTTGCCTGTTACTTTCAGAGCTAGGAAAAGATATTTGGAAGCTTGATAAGCAATATGGCTGTTGGGATAAGGGATTCTGATTTATAATTATGCTCAGAAGTAACTAACATAATCTGCATTTTTTTAAAAAATGAAAACAATAAACTAGAATCTTTGGCAAGTTCCACAAATAAATGGAGCCCAAAAGGATTATTTCATCACTACTAGTCACAGTTTGTTTATAAACTGGCCAGAGACATGTTCATTTAAATAAACTATACATATACAAGCTTACTTTCAATTTATTTTTCTTGCTTATTTATCCTTCCTGCTTAATTGTGGTTTTTTCCCACTTTCAATTATTGTGTATTTTTGGTTTATCCCACCAGGAACTGAAGTTATTCTTTTTTTCAGAATTAGATTGAATTTAGTATTTATCCTGTTTTATATGAAATGAAACTATGAATGGGGGAGAAGGGAGAAGTGGAACCTTCTAATCTCTTTCCAGCAAGGAAAGTAGAAATGCATATGCTGAAAACACATTCATGTATGTCTTTACTGTATAGCCAAAGACTGCAGCACAGAAATATGTTTACATATATATTATAAAAAGGGCTTAAACCACAAGATTGGAGCAAGACTACAATTCTCAATGTCATTTTTGCATCTAAACAAAAATGGAAAATGGAAACACAAGCAGATATATAGATATACTTTTATATCCATATAAAAGTATATGGAATAGTTTTAAAATAAGATTCATGTTCTTAAAATCTACTATCTCTTTCTTTTGGTTGGAGATTATCTATCTATATAAAAATAGATGTGTGTGTGTGTGTGTGTATGTTCCAGCATAACTCTGGAATGCCTCGAGCAATTTCAACCAAACGTGGTACACAGATGACTTACTCTCTGGAAAGAAATATTGTGGGGGTAAGACACCCCTGACGCCACCTGGTGTGTGTATTCTGTTAAGATTCAGCCTATTGTGCCTTAAAATGGCTTCTACTGGACTGCCTTAAAATGACTTCTACAGTACAGCACAGTGGAGTTGCCATGGTAACAGCTTCACAGTACTCCACAGGGGGGCTCCCTTTGGTAAGGGAGAAAATCCAACACTAGAAATTATGTTTGATCCAGACATTTTCAACAAGGCTCTGATGATCAATAAAACATTGATCATTGATCAACAATAAAGCCTGTACCACTACAAGACCAACACGATGTACTTCACACAGATTACATATAAAAAAAGAACTACAACATTGAACAACTTAGTGCATATATCGCGGACAAGAAGCCACTTCTAAATCAAGATCAGAAAAAAGCATACCAAATGATCATGGATCAGCTAGCAATACAACAAGGTGGTATCATTTTACTTGATGCTTCTGGGGGCACAGGGAAAACATTTTTAACTAATCGAATTCTTGCCTAAATCACGGGTCAAAGTGAAATTGCTCTTCCTGTCTAATACAGGATTGAGATAAATAAATACCCGGGCAATGCCGGGTTATCAGCTAGTTTACTATAAAAAGAGCTGACATTAAGGCACTCCTTAAAACTCCTTAGGGAATATGTTTGTGAGATATGGGACACTTTTAATTTTCTAAAGATATGCCTAATCAGAATCAGACTGTATCTGCCAAAACCAGTCTTCATGTTTTGCAAAAGTCCTGTCTTTAGAGGTTAGAGAATACTCCACAGACATCTTAAATAAGATCTTTTAAAACATGTTTAATTCCCAAAGGGCACTGAAACTAAATGATTGAACAAGACCCAGAGGACTAACTCTGAAATCACAACTGACTATAATTGCTTCCAATGTACCTTTTTAGCTGTGTACATGCCAGTGCATGAGGCTGTTTCCCACACCAAGAAAATGTGCTAACAAAGTGTGTTTGCAAAGAGATAAGCAAGGAAAGGAAGGATGGGGAAAGGCTTGTCATGTGGAAGCCTATGGACCTTCTCCTGCACAATAAGCCAAAGGAATGATTGAGCAGTGTGGGGAAGGGAGGGAGATGAAAGAAAGGGAAAAGCAAAGATGGTGAGATTTTCTTGTCAAGGAGCTAGGCTGAAGCCTGAGAACATTACGATGGACTCAGGGTGAAGAAATAAAGAAGGAATAGGAAATAAAAGAAGAAGGAAAAGGATGAAGTTAAAAAGAACAAGGGAGAGAGATAGGGGAGCCTGTGAACCTTCTGTCAGGGTCCAGGCTGGAAGAGTGAATAAGGGACAACAAGAAAGAAAAGGCAAAATAAAGAAGAAAGAAAAAGGGAAAGAAATGTGTAATTTCTCATTTTTAAAAATATAATTTGAGAAATTTATAAATATAAAAGTTCTGTCATTTTTTTAAAAAAATCACTCTCTCCCCCTCCTCTCCCTGGACCAAAATTGCCAAGATCACATCAGTTGCATTTATTTTTCTGGCTTTATCAGTAAGCATCCAATTCTGTTCAGAAATAGTAGAAAATTGAAATTACTAATCAATCAAACCTTTGAATCTGCTACTATGGTAAGTGCAATAATCCCTTCATTACACCATATGAACTATAGGACACATCTGCCCTGAACATTGCTTTTACATAGCAGCATAGAAAAGATCAACTACCATTCTATCTGCATGTGGAAATTTTCATACCTTTGTAAATGTATCTTAAAATGACACATGTATTACCTGCAACTAAATGAGAACTTATGGAAGAAACAATATTCAAGAATAAAGTCTTTATCTCCTTCCTCTTTTGGAATGAAGGAAATAATGTATTAGGTGCTTTTAGGGAAAAATTTAAAAAACTAGGAATCTTTTTAGAGCTGCTCCCTTATTTTTTTGGTGGTGTCTACAGAGATAAAAAGATATGCATTCCCAGTTTATTTACTAATTCAGTCTTCCCCTCTATAATTATTTTGACCTGTTTTTCCAAAGTGATAACATTTGTTGTATTGGCAGATGCCAGAGCTTTTCCCTAGAAGGAAGCGTATTGTCTGCTAGCAGACTGAGTGATTAAAACAGTATTGATTGCCAGAAATTTTCACTTTGAGATTTGCCAAACCAATGGCTGCCATACCTAATCAGCACTAAGCTCTTTGACAGGGCTTTATTTGATGCCTGATACTCATCAGCTCCCTCATAGATTCTTAAATCACATTTATATGAAGTTTAATGATAGAATCTGTGGCTGAAAATAACACAAAGTCATGAAGAATTCTTCTTTTCCTATGTCGAAAGGTTGCATACAAATAAATGTCACTTGTACAGCAAACATACATGGCTTTTACTTTCACTTCATATCACATTAGAGAACACAGAAGGCATTTAATTATGAATACGTACTAACTCAAGATTATAAACTTTTACACTCAAATATTTTAGTATAAAAGATTTTGTACAAAATTTTGTATTTTCTACTCCCTGTAGTACATTCTTTTTTTCCAACTGTAAAGACTAAAACTGTCTCTAAATTCAGTAAATAAGAATTAAACATTTAATCTTTTGTTCAGCATACTTATCTCAAACTCATAGCAATGTTTCAGATTTTCACATTTCTCCAAAGTTCATAGCAACTTTTTTGTATAGGAAATGCAGGTGTTTCATCATATATTGACGATATAAATCTTGAGTTCAAAGCACTAAAACTAAGAATATAACAATATTTTTTCATGAATATGCAAAGGAAAATATGATATATTCTGTTGATGACCAACATATATATATATATATATATATATATATATATATATATATATATATATGTATGTATGTATGTAATCTTTGGGTGGGTGTTGTAGGTGGTGGGATTTTCGTTTGTCTTTGTATTGTATTGCACTGTCTTTATATCTTTGTTTATATTTCAATAATATTTTTTTAAAAAAAAGGAAATGCAGGTGTTTAATGAATATCTCTGACAAGAGCACAAATGGCACATTTCAGTGTTCAATTTTATGCTATACAGTACTAGAAAGTGATTTACAAACACACACATACACAATCTCTTAAATACGTCTTTATCCCATCAAAATCAGGACATACAAACATGGACACAGAGGTAAAATCTAAGGACATTGACAAGATACATTTGATCAGTGTGAACACAGTTTTAAAAATCTTGCTGTAATTTTTTTTTTACAAATTACAGAACAAGTTTGAAAATGTACAAAATAAAAAGATTTTGGTTTCAGAAGCCATAGGACCGTGATGGCGAACCTATGGCACGGGTGCCACAGGTGGCACGCAGAGCCATACCGGTGGGCACGCGAGCTCAACTCTGGCATGCGTGTGCCAGTCAGGTGATTTTCAGGCCTTCTGGGCCCACCAGAAGTCAGGAAACACACTGTTTCTGGCCTCTGGAGGGCCTCTGGGGGGGGGGAGGTCATTTTTGTCCTCCCCAGGCTCCTAGGAAGGCTCTGGAGCCTGGGGAGAGCAAAAAACGAGCTACCGGGCCCACAGGGCCATCACATGCCAAAAGCAGGAGGAGCACAAGGGTGCGGGATGCATAGAATCATAGATGTGGGCACGCTTGCATGTGACCCACTGGGCTCCCTCTGCTTTTGGCACGCGATGGCAAAAAGGTTAGCCATCACTGCAATAGGAGGTAACTCTCTTTCATATGTTGAATAAGTTAAAAAGCCTTCTATATGTCTTTGATTCTAAAGTCAAATTAACTATATTTGGCTTTAAACAGGTGTCCTGAACTGCCTTTCATTCATTTATTAGCCACCCAACTTTCATTCAAATATTAATATTTTCCTTATACACATCTTCTGTTTGGAAATAACATGCATACTTCATACCTAAGCAACATATGTATTATTTCAGATATTTTGCTAGTATATCAAACATCAATAAGTGGCATAAGATAGCTTAACACTGGTTCTTTACTGATGGGCTAGATTATTTTTGGAAAAAGGACTACACCATATTGTCAATTGCAATAGCACTTAGACTTATATACCACTTCATTGTGCTTTACAGCACTCTCTGAGCAGTTTACACATGTCAGCATATTGCCCTGAACAATCTGGGTCCTTATTTTACCAACCTCAGAAGGATGAAAGGCTGAGTCAACCTTGAGCCAGTCAGGATTGAACTCCTGCTGTGGGCAGAATTAGCCTGCTTTCTAACCACTGCACCACCACTTTCAAGCCCTGTAACCATTCAGTAACAAAACATAGCTGCAATTTGATCTAGGACTATAAGCAGATTTTTCTGACCATGTTCCCTTCTTGTATGAACTGCATATCATTATCTATGAAGAAAAAGATAGGACTCTATTTCAGGATGGAAAAGCAGCAGTGAATGGCAGGAGATTCCACATACAACATTCAGGAGCAAATGGGGCAACTATTCCTTCCTTCAAAAGAACTGGGAAAGAAGAATTCTCCCACTGCCTCCTATCTGGTGTGTAAAGGAAAGGAAAGTTTTGATATTGCATACTGATTTAACTCACAGTATGATTTTATTCTTCCACTACTTATTAAAGTAAAAGAGACTTTTGATTTCATTACTATATATATATATATATATATATATATATATATATATATATATGAAACAAA
>WNWU01013639.1:911976-1035127 GCA_012654045.1 Ptyas mucosa | reverse complement strand
ATATATATATATATATATATATTGAATGAAATGCAGTTTCATTCTCAAGTGTCTTCTTCTTTTTAAGATGAAATATGGAAGTCTTATTATCAAACAAATCATTTTCCTGTCTCAAACATGAGTATAAGCATTTTAAAAATTCTGGGATCTATTTCATTTTGGATATTTGCGTATCAAAACATCTCCACCAACACAATTTTTAAAACCTCTCCTTCTCCCATCCAAATAACAGAAAAAAAATTGAACAGGATATTTATTGCATGTGCATCAAAGAAATTGGACACAGAAATGATTATCCATGGTAGGCTTCTGCAAGGTGTCTATAAGAAATGTTTTGCCAAGCATGATAGTGCAAACACAGTATATTCTCCAAAATCCTGAAAGCAGTCATGTAACAATCTTAAAGGCTGTCTCCAATTGTCTGAATGTGGTCTGTGGGCACAGGCAACCTTTTCACTAAGGCTGCTAATGAAGCAGAATTATTGTTCATACACACATGTAAGTATGCAACTATAGTCGGGCTTCAAAGTAGCCACAGAAGTCTTCCAGATGATGCAGCTGCTTGCATAGTATGCTGTGTGAAAAACCCCTTTCAGATGAGGCAGCTGCTTGCATAGTATGCTGTGTGAAAACCCTTTTCAAATGCTTTTCATAGCACCATTCCATTTATAGTAAAGACAGAAGTAATAAAACAAGAAAATGTGAGTACTGCAGGGGATGAATTCAGTGATCATTTATCTTGTCAGAAGCTTGACATCACAGCAAATACTAAGGGTTTTCAACTCATCACTATAAGTACGGAACCATTTTTTTGGCTATGAAAAATGTCAGGTGATAATTTCTTTTCCCCTCTAAGTGTTCTGATATGAAAGGAGCCTATTCAAGTTCTATACTCACTATATAAAAAAAGGGAAGAGGTGAAACAACATGGCACAGAGTCACAAATGAAGCCATTTGTTTGGAAGATTCAATTACAACTCTTCCATACAGAACTTGATTTGTTATCATCGCTGCTGACATATTTCTGTATTATACAGCCTGAAATTCACAGCAAGTAGTCAACCTCTTTTTCAGTGCACTTAAGCAGAAGACTTTGAACCACTTCAAAAGCATAAAATCATTATTAACATTTCTAATAAATCATGTAAAACATTTAAAGAGTTCAGTGTTGCAGGCAGACAAATATATTTACAATTATGTGTCTGGTCAAGTTCAATGGGGTTGTTTGTTTATATACTTATTTATCTATTTTACATAGTTGCCCCTTCATTATTAGATTAAATGTATATCACAGGTATATAAAGAGTGCAAGGAATAATGAACAACTAATGGAATTAATCTGTTTATATATTTATATATTACCAGTTAATATATTTTGAAGATGTGTACTTGTATTTTCTTATATTCTGGAAATATATTGAATATCTTCAAGCATGTTTATATACTTGATATAGAAGTAACTAAATTAAAAAAAGGAAAGCCATCTTAGTTATATTGTATATGCTGTTCTACACCATTACAAAAATTTGATTGATAGTTATAGTATAATAATTCAGATTTCAATATACCGCCAGTAGCAAATAATAAAAAAGAAGTTGAAAAAGGCAGAAACAAATTAGACCAATTTATCCATTATAAAATGTGAAAAGTACAATTAGAAGAAAGGTAATGAGAAATTACGACCATTAATTACTTTGGATAGCTGCTCAGTTGCAGTTAAAATGATCATTATTCGGGTGTCTTTTTATGAAACCATTCTCTAACCATACTTAGACCATAAAATTTATTTGTAACACATGAAAAAGTATATTATAGAGTTTTTTTAAAAAAATCATTGAAGGGACCTGAAACATTCAGAGGAGTGAGGAAACCTTCCTATGTAGAAAAATTACAAAATCTAAGACTATAACAGTTTATTCAGACAGTTGCTTTAATGTGTTTTCCTTCCATCTTTGAATAGAAAACTATTGATGTAAATTTCAGGTTCTCCACCACCAGATCTCACTCTACCTCAACAACAAGGCACTTAGAATTCTTAATACCAAAATGTTTCAGGGTCATGGTTAGTAGATTCTCCAGTGTTATTTCTTTTCTCATTCACTGTCACAAACCAACAGGAACACAACCATCAATTGCTCTAGAAAATACATACATGGTAAGATTAGCTCCCTGACCCACCAATCAAATTTTTGTTTTTTTTCAAAATGATTGCTCTTTTTTGATACTGATATTAGTGAGAGGAATTAGTATGAGAAACAAAACAGCACTATAATTGAAAGAAAAGGGAACAGTCTGACTTGCCAATATAATTACTGTTTTTCCCATTCTAACAGGACTAATTATTTCCTTTGAGAGCAGTCAAGGCTGAGAGAGAATGAATAGAACTTATAGTCTCCTCATACCTAGCCTGGTTCTTAACTGCTACACTAAACTGGCTTTCTTGATCAGCTAATAGTAGCAGACTAGCAGATTATTTCAGAAATAGAACAAGTAGTTTGTTCTTCATTTCAATCAAGAGCCCTAGCCAAAACTATTCTGCAATCTACACAGAAATAAACAAAAGATGAAATATTAGAACTGCATCCTCATAATCAGGAAAATCTTCTTCTTTACCAGAAGTCAACAGGATACACTAATCTTCATGGCAGTATTCTTGGCTGTTTCTAGAATGTAAAGAACTATGATGGAAGAAATTTGTTCTTAGTTTCAAAGATAGGACAATGCAATAGAAGTACTGTAGCTAAACTATGGTGGAAATTGTAGAATCTTTGTCCTTCTCAAACCTTCGTAACCAATACTTCATCATCAATGCTTAGATTTTCCAGTTCAGTATCAAGCCATTTTCCCTTAAAGATCCTCCTTCTCTATATTTGTTTTATATTATAATAAATTTTGAATCTTGACCGTAGACAAACATTAGGACAATATAATCTCAAGATCTGGCAACACATCCTTCTAATGTAAATGAAAATATGACCAAATATGACTTTTCACAATGTACTAAGAAGGTTATTTGATTGAAAAATGAAAAATCTGTTAAGGTTTATGTTTTGGCAAATCTACACTGATTTCTGCAAACTAATCTTAATCACTGCTTCACTTTCACAGGGTTTATACACTGATCTCATAATCTGCTATAGAATCTTCTCAGATATTAATGTCAGCTTAATACTTTTGTATTTCTAGATCTAGAGCCTCTATTACTTCCCTCTTGATTATAAACTCAATATTTGCCTTCCATAGTCCTTGAGCACCTAATTAATCAAATATAGTTCATCTGGTCCTGGGGGGTTTTAATTCATTCAAAATAATGCAATATTTCCTGAATATATTTCTAGCAATCTAATGCTTCAAATCTGCCTTTTCATCCCTCTTTTTACAATTACTTGCTGTATTTTACTTGTAAGAAGAACAAGAAAACAAAATAGCAATTGCATATTCAGAAAAATTAGATCAGTGTGCTTGTCTGCTTTTTTGAGGGGACTTGACATCCTATCCAGCAGATAGTAATATAACTTTTTACCTTCCATATGTTTCATTGTTTTGCTAATATTTTTATTTCTATTTTGAAAATATAAATACAGATATGTCTTTAGAATATATTGAATGTTTATTGCCATCTTTATCATCAATCAATTATTGTGAAGATAGAAGAAATGTCATAAATTACTGTTTTATTTTGGGGTCCTTTGAATCACAAGATAATACTGCATTTTCTTTCTTGTATTACTTTTGGAAGCTACTGCTTAATTGCTTCAGTGTAAACATTTCTATTCAAGAAATAATACTGTGTGATAGTCTGGAAGTGGTATTAGTCAGCAATTTATATGAATCCCAAAATACAGCAGTTCAGCAAGCTGACATTACATTATGTTACTTGCCCTAGAGGCATAAATTCCAATTTGTATTGAATAATAAATAAATTTAGTCAAGCCTTACAGTATCATGCATGAGTAAAAATATTCAAATATGATTTTCTTTTTTTGATAACACAAAAATAGCTTCATGAATTATAGGCTATTTTTACAAAAACAAATTTTCTTTCCCTTTCATACTATGCTGCCCCAATAAAGTAATTTCCTCATTTAGAAAGTGCAAATAATAGGATATACAGTATTTGCTTCTTCCCTTGATAGGTTAATAACTTAAGAAAGAAAATTATTCATAATGAATACATTCCTTTTTTATATCAAACAGATTTCAAAATATGTCAGAAAAACATTGGCTCCACATACTGTATAAAAAACATTTGGAATATCAGAAATGTATTTAAATAAAGAAAACTATGATTTTATAAAACTAGAGTTTGTAATAATTGAGTAACAGCATGTTACTGAATTATTTGCTTGTTTCTATTATTAGCAGAAACAGTATAATGTTTACTATAAATAAATTGATCTATATAGTTTTTCCTTGTTGGCAAATAGACTTCCAGTATAACAAAATGAAGCTGTTTTGCTTTATAAGAAAAATGCAGAATCTACAAATGATATTTTATTGGAACCAATTCAAAATCATAAATATGGTAGTTTAATCATCTGTCTAACTAATTTGTATACCACAAGGCTTCTAGAATCAGGAATTTTTAAAGAAGCCTAAATTATATAACATAACTTCAACGGGGATTTTTTTAAAAAAAGTGTAGGTTATGTCTATCAAAGTTTAATATATTGAATATTATTTAAAACTCCTGAACTACACAGTATGGGAAAGAAAAAGTGAAAATTCAATCTTTTTCCATTCTTACCCTTCTTCCACCCTCTGTGCTATCCTCATAATATAGCATCATGGTCATCTGTCTCCACATAATAGGGAAAAGTTAATTTTTTAAAAAATTGTATTTCTCTAGCCACATAAATTTTTTAATTCTGTTGAGAAAAAGTGGTTGTTTCATCCTGAGATATAATGAATGCATAAATTCTATTATTCCCTGTCCTAACTTATTTTAATTATATTCTATATGATTCTGCGAGATGGTTTCAGAAAACATAAATGCATTCTGTATCAACACAGCTCATGTAGGAAATATGTGACCTTACTCTTGAAACACTGATTTCTCATTATCAGATATTATAGATTTGAGGATCAAATCAAATGACGGAATATTGTTTGAAATGTTAGAGTTTAATGAAATGATTGTTCAGTGAATGATAACATTTCAGAAGAATATGAGAAATATGAATATAGTCAAAATTGTAGAGCAATTGCAAAAAAAATCGGGGTAGTGTTAGTAAATACAGTAGAAATTACCATTTTATTGAAATCAATTCATTGTATGCAGAGCTGTGTAATGGTATGTGGGAATGACTTTGGGAGATAAGAGGGTGAACCATAGACTGGACAACCAGCATGTAAAAGAGGGCTTAGCCCAGAGAATAGTGGATGGCATAGGAAGTGTTCCAGAAGAGACCCTTTCTCTTTTTCTGCTGGTAAAAACAAAGGAGGGGAGAAATACTTTCAGTCTTGCAAGAGTCTGTTAATGTAATTGAAGGCAAATTTATTCATTTATCATATGGACAATGACATTCTTTAAGTCATGCTTATCCCCTGGGTGGTGCCAAGACGAAACAACTGCAACTTGGAAAATACATCAGCCAGTTAATCCTACCAATCTGCTGGCTATATCACATCACATCATACTAAATTGAATGCAAAAGTAGAAAGGGACAGCAGAGGATGAGATGGTTAGATAGTATCATTGATGCAATGAACGTGAATTTAGGCAAACTCCGGGGGACAGTAAAGGCATGGGGGTCTGGTGCCGGGGGAGGGAGTGTCGCAAAGCGTCATACATGATTTAATAGCTGAACAACGACAACTTTACAATAAAGATGGAACTAGTACTTCTCATTGATCTTCTTGTTTAGACTACCTCACAGGGTTAATAGGCTGCAACTATTTTTTACAAAGTTATTTCAACTTTTCCTTTTTCCTCTTCCCTCCCTCTCCCCCCCCCCCCAGCATTGGATTCTTAGGATAATCATTCTGCCATTGTTTAGAATGCTGGCGATCTAATGCAGCTGTGCATCACATTTAGTAGCAAACCTGTAATTTTACTAAAGAATCACTTAATTATTAAGCTACTTAATGGTGCATATAAAATGCAATCTTCACCAAGCATCTGCAATGCATAAGGTGATGCACTGCTTTCTTGCACTGAAATATTCCTGCCCTCTCGTGCTAATGCAGGACAGCCATCTGTTCTGGCCATAAAACAGAAAGTGGTTCATGATTACCTGAGTCGTATATTGCTTACATTAAGTTCCTGACAATATTGAGCATGAGTTACAAGGCCCCATGTTTCAATAAGAAATATTCAGTATCTCTGAAATAATTTTATAAAATTTCAGGTCCTTGACAAAACCAAAAGTTGTCAAAGAGATAGTAATACTAACAGACATAGTATTTCATGAAATACCTTATTTATTTTATTTTACTTTATTTATGATTTGTCTTCCCAAAGCAGACACTTAAATTATACCATCCCTGCCCATTTCACAGACTTTTACAGGAATCCATTCATGACATTCTCATTTTCCTACCATTTAATCCACAAATAATCAATTTTTTGTTTTGATTTTTTAAACTGCATGTATACCCTGTTTCCCCCAAAATAAGACATCCCCTGATAATAAGCCCAATCAGGCTTTTGAGCACCATGGCAATAAGGCCAAGCGCTTATTTCAGATTCAAAAAAAATATAAGACATGGTCTTATTTTGGGGGAAATAAGGTAATTGTAACCAATATATTGTTAAAATTCCTGCTTAATTTTTGTCAATGAAAACATCATTTTCCTCAACATTTCTTTTGGTCCATTCATTCTATTCCATTAATAGCAGAATGTAAAATAATGGCTCCTGAAAATCACTGTACCTATTTACGTCAAACCTGTATGGATATTCTTCATAAATAATGGCTGGAATATTTTATCTCTTGAATGTTCACTTCAGATTTGTTTCTGTCTTTCCTTCTTAAAAGCATACTCTGAACTTTATTATTTCTAATCTTAATTGATCTTGAATTATTGTATATCTTAAATTGTTTATCTTAATTAACTGGAAGAGAACTGCTTCAAGAAATTGAAATCTTGTAAGGAGCTCTGGAATGATCAATCAGTTTAGTTCTTCTGAAATGTATTGACAAGGTCAAGTGGCATAGCAGGAGGTAGATAGCATTTTCAAAGGTAAGTGGTAAATGATATAAAGGTATATTAACCCTCAATCAAGCAATTTTTAGGAGAACCCAAGTTAGCAGATCAAACATATATAGTTACTTTCAGCATTAAATAATGGATCTGTATAATTTAAAATACTGAAGTATTTCAGGTAAGTATAGTAAAATACTCATCATTGAATACATTAAGAACAAACAAAAATATACCTTATTTAAATGCATATTCTTTTTTTCAGAGAATTCACATAACCAGAACAGGTTTCAGTTATTTTGACAAAAATGTGTGTTTATTTATCTAAATTATACAAACTAAAATTTATTTATTTATAATTTAAATGTATAAGGCCACTCAACTCCAAAGAAACTCCATTTCTTTTATTTAATATATATTATGGCCTTCTTGCCTATAGCAAGAAATTTAAGATATCATAACCAGGATGTCAGAACAGCATTAACTATATTTAAAGATTCACAGCTTTAGTGGAATATTTGCATGGGTCTTTTGATATATTTCCTAATATTTTAAGGGAAAATTAGGACCATATTGTATTAAAGACAATATTTTAAAGAAAAATAAGTGTAGAATCTGTACCTGGAATGGTTTCCATAATTTTGTCCACACATGCAAGTAGTGTTATCTTGAAATGGACAATTGGGATCTTTCTTGGAAATATAGTATGCATATAGAATGACAGAATAACAAAGTTGGAAAGGACTTGGATGTCTTCTACTCCAACCTTCTGCTCAAGCAGGAGACCCTATGCTATTTCAGACAAATCTCTGTGCAAGTTCTTAAAAACCGTACTTTAAAAAATACAGATAATGCTGCATTGTTTGCTGAAAGTCAAAATTATTTGCAGCAAATGTTAGTCTGCATGGTACAAAAAAGAGTATGGATCTGAATATATATATATATATATATATATATATATAGAGAGAGAGAGAGAGAGAGAGAGAGAGAGAGAGAGAGAGAGAGAGAGAGAGAGAGAACTATGTTTGAGACAAAAAAATAGAGTGACAATTGCAAATGAGATAAATAGTGAAAAACTGGAAAATGCAATGAGTTTGTGTACTTCGGTACATTATTTATCAAAGAATAATAAAATGAAGGAAGAGATTTTAAATGCAAATGCAAGGCACTTACTAGTAGTATGGGATCTGTTGTAAACTAAATAAAGAGGCATAACTAGCTGTGTGTAAATATATGCATCATTACCCATTTTGTTGCATGGAACTGTGAGTTAAGGATCTCTGGAGAAGCATAAAAGCAAATAGAATCTAATGGGAATGAGATGAATAAAACAAGAAAAGATGGGGTCAGGAATTGAATGGGTCATGAATGAATGTGGATTGAATACACAGTGAGTGACCAGCACGAAAGAAGTAAGTTGATGGCATTTGGACATATTGACAGAATAAATACAATTCAGATCACAAAACAAATATGTGATGGAAAGATTAATAAGGAAAGAGGAAAGAAAAATAAAAAAAAATAGGTTGGATGAAGTTGATAAAATTGTCAGAAAGAGACAAGTGAGAAGCTTAAAGAGAAAAGGTAATATAGAGAGCAGTAAATGGATGTGATGGATAGTTTACAAGGACAGAAAGGTATTTCAAACTACAGGCTGCTTGTGATGTAAACTACATTTAGCTATATTTCAAATATATGTGGAGAAAGGCAGCTCAAGAAGAGATAGTTTGCTTAAGCAATTTCTTTGGTTTGCAAGGGGGAGGGAATGAAAAAACTTTATCTGACAAGGTAGCAGGAATCAGCTATCTTTGTAGTCTCTCTCTCTCTCTCTCACACACACACACACATACACACACACACGTCTGCTTAGGAATCATTTTACTTAATCACTTGGCATCTTTATAACAGGATCAATATGGCAATATTCAATAACATTACAATTTTCCAACTCCTAGATGAAAAAAAGTAATCAGTTTAGAGTGGTCAATCTCACAGGGTAAAAATGAGCGAGTTACAAATGTGATCATGCCAAACTGGTGGCAGAAAAACATGTAGGAACAGATTGGCCTGATACACGAAAATTTTAATAAGTTATATAAATATTCTTTATACACTTTGCAATTATACTTGCCTAGTTATAAGAGCACAGGATTATGAAAGAGCCCTCCTGGGACCTGTTTACAAGATGATTATAGTTAATATATTTTAACATATTGTTTCTATAGTCATTGCAATTTAGTATATATTTATCTAATTCACAGCACCATTGTGAGATTTAAATTAAGGATAATTGTTCTGAAAAAGGGAGAAAAAATAAACCATAAGGGCTATGTATTCTTATTGCTACAAACATAGCATTATTTCACTGTTTACTTAAATTAATTTCATCTGCATGACTTTGACTCAAAAATAAATATTGATAAGTATACAGACAACAATACGTTAAATTATAAATGCCAATCATAAATGTATATGAGTCAGGGAAAAAAACAAATAATAATCAGATCTTAAAATGTGTGATAGGACAGGACAGGACAGGACAGGACAGGGCAGGACAGAACAGAACAGAATAGAACAGAATAATAACAGAGTTAGTAGGGACCTTGGAGGTCTTTTAGTTCAACCTCCTTGCTCAGGCAGAAATCCTATACCATTTCAGACAAATGGTTGTCCAGTCTTTTCTTTAAAATTTCCAGTGTTGGAGCACCTACAAATTCTGGAGGCAAGTTGTTCCACTGATTAATTGTTCTAACTGTCAGGAAATTTTTCTTTAGTTCTAGGTCGGTTTTCTCCTTTACTTTCCATTCATTGCTTCTTGTCCTGCCTTCAGGTGCTTTGGAGAATAGATTGACCCCCTCTTCTTTGTGGCACCCTCTTAGACATTAGAACATTGCTATCATATCATCCTAGCCCTTTTCATTAAACTAGACCTACCCAATACCAGAAACTGTTCTTTATATGTTTTAGCCTCCAGTTCTGCGTTATCCGAGAATTATGTTTTCTGTAGATGTGATAAGGATGCTTGTTATACTGTCAACCAAATAGATAAAAATGTTGAAGAAACAGTTGCATGACAGAACCCTTGCTGAAAATCCCCTGCTGAAAATCCCTCCAGCTTGATGAGCAATAAGAATCATCATTCCAACATTGGTTAATTAAATCAATGGAGTGTAATTCAAAATCATTAGTGCAATAATATAAAATCTATTATGCAAAGGCTGGTTGGTATAATGTGTCCCACAACTATAAGTAGTTATTTTAAGTCTGGCAAATTAATTTGGGAAAAATACAGTAGAGAATTTTATAGACTTTTATAAAGTCCCTTTACTCATGAGGAGTGAGCAATAATTTAAAATGAATTAATACCAAAATTAAATCATAGAAATTATGGTATATTAATATATTTTTTACATATTATATATTTTGGTACTGAATATGCATAGTGTCTTCTGACCTAAACATAAATACGGAAAAAATCTTCAACTTTTAAGTTAAAAGATGACTTCTGAGTAGCCCTCCCACTAGCAACAGCCATTTTAAATTTTATCAATATTTTTGTAGTCATATCTCCTTCAAGGCAAAGAGACAGCTGCTCTTTTTTGTACTGAAGGACCCTTCCTTACTTAAGGAAGGGCTGCTCTAGGCAGAAACTATCCTTGTTTATGACATATCACATTTCACAACAGTGAAACTTTTTTTACAGCTTATACAAGCTGCAGCAATAAGGTATTGGAACAACCCATCAAGGGGAGAAGCAGGATTCTTTCTCATAGGAAGCTGAGAATACTGGAATGGAAGGCAACAGCACTTGTCATGCACATACAGTTAATTCTCGACTTACCATCATTCGTTTAGCAATTTAGAGTCCAGCAGAAGGGCGGTTTATAAATTGAATAAAATAAATAAAAATAAACCATTTTAAGTAATGATGGAAGTCTGGAAAAGTGACTTACAACTGATTCTTGCAGTTATGATAGTTATAGCTTTCCTATGATCACATGATAAAAATTGAGACACTTGGCAACCTGTGAGTATTTATAACAGTTAGAGCATCCAAGGGTGATCACTATTTTTGATCTTCCCAGTCAACTTCCATTGACTAGTAAAGTCAATGGGGAAAGCCACGTTCACTTAATGATTGCAAATTCACTTATAGATCATAGAGCAAAATATCTCAGCATAAAAGGCAAGTAAAATGAGTTCTCCAGGTTTAGGATGTAATGCACCAAGGCAAGGCCAAATGATATTCTGTCACAAAAGTTAGTTTGGTTTCTTCATGCAACAATTAGTGAGATAAGATACAGCCCTTAAATTCATACTTAGTTCTATCCTGAATTTCACATTGTTCCTTTTGTTATGTCGAACTTAGTACTTTTCTTTTGAATTGAGTTATGACTCGTGCATAACCATACCTTTCAATATAAAAACAAATGTAACAATTCTCTCCTCTCTCTATTGATACCACCGCTTAGTAAAAGTTTTGAAAATATCTTTTATACCTCTTTGTTGGACAACTATAAAATGTGAATGTTAGAGATGTTTTCTCCCTTGCATTATCCTATATATCTACTCACATATCACTTTCAGACTTATATTCCTTTATTATCCTGTTATCCCTTTGTGTTTTTGCCCATATATCACATCACTGTGTCAAAACCTTTCATCTTTGTATCCTCTAATGCTCCAAAACATGGCATTCAAAGATTAATTAGAAGTATCTCTATGTATTTGGCCTATAAATTGTTCTAAGATACCAAAAATAAAACAAAAGAGAGGTCTATTATCATAGAAAGGAAGCCCAAGAACCATGCTAATGAATCACAGTGAAAAACAAACACTGCATTGTTTGGTATCTGCACTTGCAGCAATTGAGCTAAAGACAGCTGAGTAAATGCAGACATAAAACCCGTATAGGTAAAAGGCCCATTAAGCAATCTCTTGTACTTGAAACAGAAAGAACCAGGTGCTAAACATTTGATCTGTCCACTGCTGTGATGGGGATGCTCTCTTTTTGCTGGATGTATTCCAGTAGTTAATGTTTTCTCATTAGCATATAGTATGTCTCCCCTGAATAGCTATGTACTTGTGAATGATCTCTGTCCATTAGTGTGTAATAACCACCCCAGAAAGATATAAAAATGCACTATTTGACCCACTTCCATGCTGCCTATTCACATTACCATTTTTGCTGTGTGGCAACTTTCCAGATTTTCCTCTTCAGTACTATTCTCTGCATTCTCTGATTGGCTGAATTCCAGTGTTTGTTCTACTGTAGCTCACCATTAAGTACTTGATTTCGCTGTCAATTTTGTCCCATCTGATTTTCAAGTAGTTAATCAATGCATCTCTCAATTAAACTTTATAGATATTACTTTTCTTCTTATGCCAGACTAAACTCTGTTATACAAAACCAAAATAATGTATGGTGTTATCAGCACTGGCTAATCTTATTTTTCTTTAATGACAACTCCAGAATGTACAGACTGATTAACAATTAAAGCAGGATAGTGTTTAATGCTTTCACTACCATTGTTCAGACAGAAAATAAGTATTTCTACTTTGAAAACCCTATAATCAAAGATGAAAAGGTGCAAGGAAACAAAATCCCAAATAATTATTGATATATCATGAGATATATTGAAAAGTCTTTTCAGCCTAATTCTTAGCTGCAATTGTGAAATTAAAACTTAATTTTGGTTAAATCTAGGCTATGTAGTGGTTAAAATAACTTCTTCTCAACAGTCTATCTGGAGAGGTGAAAGTGGATCCACCAAGATAGATATTTATACCTAATGCAAAAATGATGAAACTGTGCAACATGAAACAAACTCTATCCTTTGTACTAGCATCATAACATATTCTGTAACAACAGAAGAAGTAAAATCCATATTACAATGTCAAAATGCATTGTCACTTCCCACCCCTTGCTGGAGACATTACTGTTCACCATTTTATCAGATATCTCAGCACATAACTGTGGCTAATGTTCCAGAGATTGCCTTAGTTGATTCACATGCCTACTAATCAAGCCTTCAGCAATTGCCAGATGAAAGTTCACATAGTTGGTTTCCCTCTCATTAGTGTCAATGTGAAAGACTTTTATTGGGAAGAAAATGCCACAGATGCTGGAACTCCTCACCCTGAACATTATGAGTCAGTAGATTAGGAACTAGCATATAAATTCTTTTTTTCTATTTGGAATTGCTTTCTTGGAGGACTTTCATGAGAGTTTATTTTACAACTCCAACTGTTATAAAACTGTGAATTATTTTTCTAAGAAAAGAAAGTAAATCATACACTTCTCAAGAATGTACACAATATTGAATATCCGAATCTTGAAGGCTATCCAAAAAAGCATGTAGGGTCAGGGCAACATGAATTGGGAAAGAGGGAATTATCTTCTGAAAGGCAGACACAATAATAGAAAAGGCATTCTTCTAGGTCCACTGCTTAAATGAAGGGAACCAAAACAGATACACCCTGTCTGATCCTGTTGCAATCAGTTGTACAAATAACCAAACCCTGTGCCATGAATGGCTTTATAGGCTTTATAGGTCACAACCAGTAACCTTGAATTGCACCAGGAATGCCAATTCATAAGCAGCAATGTTACGTTAGTATTTCAACATATGCCCATATTTATTCATGCCACTGCATTCTGGACCAGCTGTACTTTCCAAGTGGCCTTTAAGGACAGCCCCTGTAAAGCACAATGTGATAATGCAGATGAGAGAAAATCAAGTTGTGAGGCTAAAATTGGGGTACAAGTTGGATTTGAGCAAAGGCCTTTTAAACCATAGTGACCACCTGCTCTTTGAACAGGAGCCATATGTCCAAGCGGACTCTCTGAGTCTGTCTGACCCAATCCAGAATCAAAAATGGAAACTCCCAAGTTCTAGGTTGCTCCCAAATCTGTAGACATTCATTCTTGCTAGGGTTGAGACTGAGCTTACTCTCATTAAAACCCCACAGCCTTCAGACACCAAGTTGGACTTGCAACAGTATTGCTTGCTTGACCAAGAATCTGAGATACATAACTTGATATCATAAGTGTAATGATGATATCTAACCTTGTGCCGACAAATAACCTCAGCTAGAAGTCTTGCACAGATGTTACACAGGAATGGGCAGAGAATTTAGCTCACAAATCAGAGGCCAAGACTGTACCTCTTCTCCCCCCAACCCCAATCCCCTGTCTGGAATTGATTCTGGAACAAGTTCTCTATAAAACCAATCCTCTGATATCCTTGAGTCAGTACAGAAGAATATGCTGACCCATTAGAAAATCAAGGAGAGGAAGGATGAACACTCTATAGGTGATTTATAAGATCATAAATAACATCTGAATAGTTTACCCATGCTTGAAATTTAATTGAAATAAATCCAGATTGAAATGTGTTTGAATATTAGTAGCTCAGGTTGGTAACTTCATAACATATTCTGTAACAACAGAAGAGGTAAAATCCATATTACAATGTCAAAATGCATTGTCACTTCCCATCCCTTGCTGGACACATTACTGTTCACCATTTTATCAGATATCTCAGCACATAACTGTGGCTAATGTTCCCGAGGTTGTTGGTTTGAGCTCCGAGCTTGGCAATTTGATTGCAAAAGTTTGCAACCAAGTTGCCAAGCTCGGAGCTCCAACCTAAAACCTAGAAATCCAGATAATGCCCTTCCTCCAGAGCTTTCTAAAGTGGCAGCCTAATCATGTTCTCAATAATTTTGCCCAAAAAGGGAAGGTTGGAAACAACCCAGAAATTATCTAATGCTTTTAGGTCCTGTGAGAAGATGGATAACTTCTTCTTTAAGTGCAAAAGAAGCCACTTTCTTCCTTCAGAATAAATTTAGCACTGCTTAGATCCATCCACATGTCACTTCCCAGGAGGCTTTAACCATTATATACAGATAGCCCATGCTAATATCTCTAATATTATATCACCTGTTATATAATATTGTTTGAAGCTATTGTTTATTTCTTTTCAAGATAAATACTGTAGAAATAAAGAATTTTAAAAATCATCTTTCAATTATTAAATAACATTAAGTTTGCTTATTTGGAAATAGAAATAAACTTTTAGTCTTGCTTAAAAGTACCCTATCTTGAATGAATTCACTGAGTTTAAGTGATGATTATTGTAATATGATATAGTATCTGCTTCTAAATACATGTTTAGATTAAACCTTTCCTGATTTACACTTTTTAGAAAAGACTTGGAAGATTTGGAAATATAGTCAACATATCTGATTAAAATACAAATGGCAAATAAACTTCTATATAAAGCATAATTTTTCCATCAAAGATTAGCTATACTACATTTACCATGACAATCCATAAATATATATGCATATTGGGTGGCAGGCTGAAAATACTACCAACCTTAGACCATCTTAAAAACAACTTCAAATATTCAGTTTAATGCAGAGATTTTGGCAGTTTTAAATAATGTTTTCACTACTCTTCAAGTAATAACCAGCAAATAATTGACATGAAGAAAAGATATTCTGGAATATGCACATAGGATTTTGTAGTACTACTTTTTTATTCTTTACCTCTTATCTCCAAGAGAGTGTTATATATTTTCTTATATGTTCCAACAATAATTTAAAGACTATTACTGGAATTGACAATGATTTGATGCTTATGTAATTTAATATTCAATATCCACAAGTTAAATATAGTACTTATATGTTTTACTTCTGATCAGATTCAAATGTTTAAAATCCAAACTACTATGTCAGCGTAAAGAGTAATCACAGAATTATAATAAAATAATGTGATACATCAAATTCTGGAATTTCTGTTCCAACTAAATTGTATTCTCAATATAATCTCACATTTTCTAATTTGCATTGAACAAGATGTTTAAATAGCTTCATTCATAAAAAGCTTTATGAGATTGTGTTTTATTTCATCGCATTGCATTATCTGTCCCCAATAATCCATCTTGCCCAAAATAATGTCAGTATGAATTCCAGTATGTTGAATTTAACTTTCAGGCCATATTATTAAAAATTGGTTCACATATACAACATAAAGGAAAAAAATATCAATAATGTACCAAGTAACCCATAAAATGAGAAATAATTTTAAAAAAGAATGAGGGGAAATGCCACCATGTAATAATTTTTGTATCTCAAAATATTGCAAAATGATTCCAAATGAAATTAAATCAGAAATTATATATAGTAATTGTAAAAGGCATAGAAAATGGCCTAGAAAGGCAGGAAGAAGAACAAGTATCAAGGTACTAAGGTAAGTGGGGCTCTCAGCCTAGGTGCAGAAAATGAAAAAACACCTCAGACAAATCCTTCCCTATTTCATATGAACATAAAGAGGGGGAGAGGGAAAGTACATTCAGACTTGAAATATTTTATTTATTTTATTTATTTATTTATTCGGCTTATATGCCACCCTATCTCACAATGGACTCAGGGCGGCTCACAATAATAAAAACAAGCCACAATATAAAATAAAGTCTAAAAATTTAAAAGATTTAAAATTAACCCTTAAAACCCCATTATCAGTCCAGGTCAAGGGATTTAAACAACCAAGTTTTTAATTCACTGCGGAAGGTGCGAAGGTCAGGCACTAATCGGAGTTCCAAGGGAAGTTGATTCCAGAGGGTGGGAGCACCCACCAAGAAGGCTCTACCCCTGGAGGTCGCCAGCCGCCACTCTCTAGCTGACAGCATCCTGAGTAGGCCCTCTCTATGGGCGTGAACCGGGTAATGGGATATCGTTGCTGGCTGTAAGTGGTCCGCCAAATATCCTGGTCCTAGGCCATATAGGGCTTTGTAGGTCATCACCAGCACCTTGAATCTCACCCGGAGGGCAACTGGCAACCAATGCAAACCGCGCAGGAGAGGTGTAACATGGGAGTATCGGGATTCTCCCATCACAACCCGCGTGGCTGCATTTTGTACCAGCTGAAGCCTCCGAGTGGTCCTCAAGGGCAGCCCCATGTAGAGAGTGTTGCAGTAGTCAATCCGTGAGGTGACCAGCGCGTGAGTAACTGTGCATAGGGCATCTCGGTCCAAGTAGGGGCGCAACTGACGCACCAGATGTATCTGGGCAAATGCCCCCCTGGTCACGGCCGTTATCTGGTCTTCCAAGCTCAGCCGTGAGTCCAGAAGGACGCCCAAGTTGCGCACCCTATCTACAGGGGGCAAAACTTCACCCCCTATAGTCAGCGATGGTATCTCTCCACTGAACCGAGATGCCGGTACCCACAGCCACTCAGTCTTGGCCGGGTTGAGTTGCAATCTGTTTCTACCCATCCAGACCCGTACCGCTTCCAGGCACCGGGCCATCACATCGAGGGCATCACTGGGTTGGTTCGGGGTGGAAATAAAAAGGTGAGTATCATCCGCATACTGATGATACCTTACCCCAAAACCACGGATGATCTCCCCTGGCGGTTTCATATAGATGTTGAACAAAAGGGGTGAGAGAACTGACCCCTGAGGCACCCCACAAGTGAGTGGCCTCAAGGTCGATCTCTGCCCCCCTGCCAACACCGCTTGCGTTCGGCCCGAGAGGTAGGAGGAGAACCACCGTAAAACAGTGCCTCCCACTCCCAACCCCTCGAGGCGACGCAGCAGGATACCGTGGTCGATGGTATCGAATGCCGCCGAAAGATCTAATAGGACCAGAACAGAGGAATAACCTCTGTCCCGGGCCCTCCAGAGATCATCCACCAGAGCGACCAATGCCGTCTCCGTGCTGTACCCGGGCCTGAAACCCGATTGGTACGGGTCAAGGTAATCCGCTTCATCCAGGACCAGCGGGAGCTGATGTGCCACCCCATTCTCAACAACCTTCGCTAAAAAGCAAAGGTTGGAGACTGGACGAAAGTGATTTAATACAGCTGGATCCAAGGCCGGCTTCTTGAGGAGGGGCCTCACCACCGCCTCTTTCAAGGTGGTCGGGAAGTTCCCCTCCCTCAAAGAAGCCGTTATTACCGCCTGGATCCAGCCTCGTGTCACCTCCCTGGCTGAATAAACCAGCCAGGAGGGCACGGGTCCAACACACAGGTGGCCGCACTCAGCTTTCCCATGATCCTGTCCACTTCCTCTGGGGTAACAGAATCGAACTCTTCCCAAAGCACAGGACCCGCTGTCTCACCCCCATCTGACTCTGTCCAGTCGGAGTCCAAGCCGTCCTGAATCCAAGCGATTTTGTCCAACAGGTGCTGACCAAACTCCTCGGCTCGTCCCTGTAAAGGATCTTCCCTCACCCTCTGATTTAAGAGGGAGCGGGACACCTAAACAGGGCAGCTGGGCGATTCTCTGCGGACGCGATAACATCAGCGAAGTAGCGGCGCTTTGCCACCGCCAACTCCACCAAATAGGCCCAAGTGGCCAATCTTAACTGAAATCGGTTGGATTCAGAACGGCTGGCCCTCCAACAGCTCTCTAGGCCTAGTCTACGCCACTTCATCCCCTGGAGTTCCTCGGTAAACCAGGGAGCCAACCGGGGTCTGCGACGAATCAGAGGCCGCAAAGGAACGACCCGGTCCAGAGCCCCGGCAGCAGACTCTTCCCAGGCCTCCACCAGGGTCGTGGCCGGGGCGTGGGAGAGAGAGAGAGGGATCATCCCAAGCTCCTGCTGGAACCTCTCAGGGTCCATCAGGCGCCTGGGGCAGAACCAGATGGTCAGTTCCGGCTCCCAGCAAGGAGAGGCGGCATCATGGAAGCCTAGCCGAAGGAGATAATGGTCGGTCCATGACAGGGGATAAATAGAAGGAGATCCCCCACCAAACTCATCTAACCACTGCTCCGAGACAAAAACCAGATCAGGCATGTGCCCCCCCCCCCATGAGTCGGGCCCTGAATAATCTGAGTCAGGTCCATAGCTGCCATGGAAGCCATGAAGTCCCGAGCCGCACCCGACGCCACACCCAGGGATGGCAGATTGAAGTCCCCCAGAACAATAAGTCTGGGAAACTCCACCACCAGCCCCGAGAGGGCATCAAGCAGCCCAGGCAGGGCTGTTGATACGCAACTGGGAGACAGGTATGCAATCAACAGACCCAACTGACCATGCGGGCCCCACCTCATGAGGAGGGCCTCACATCCGTCAATCTTCGGAGCAGTGATCTCCTGCGGACTAAGGACCTCCCTAATAACCACCGCCACCCCCCCTCCCCTACCCTGGGCCCTCGGCTGGTGCAGCACCCGGAAACCTGGTGGGCACAATTCAGTCAGAAGGACACCCCCCTCTGAGCCCAACCAGGTTTCCGTGATGCATGCCAGGTCTGCGGTTTCCTCCTCAATCAAATCATGAATGAGGGGAGCCTTATTAACCACAGACCTAGCATTAAAATACCCCAGCCTAAGCCCAGGGGCCCAATCTCTCAAACCCCCAGGAGATCGGATAGAACTGGGAGGGTCGGAGCGCGCCACCGCTCAAAAATAGCGGGGGCAGGCTCCCGAAGTCTGATACGGCCCTCCGTTCCTCCACCTACAGCCATTCCCAATCACTACCGGTATCTGAGATCCCACCCTCACCCTTGGTGCACCTGAATGACACAGCACCACATCAGAACCTCCGCCAACTCCCCATAACCTGGTCTGGCAACAGCCCGGCGGGGCCCCCTCAACCACCAGCTGGATATCAAAACCCACCCCCCTCCCCAAGCCCCTTAAAAATCTTACTAAAAAACAATACAATGACCCTTTACGAAAACCCTTAAAATCCTCGTGCCACCTCTTGGGGTCCCAGGACCCGTCATTAAGGTAGATCTTCGCCAAGCCAGTAGGCCATTCCAAGGAGAGAGGGGAATCCCTCAGAGCAACCAAGTCCGCTCTTGCATATGTTCGAACTACCATCCCTGAACCTCAAGGCACAGGGGATTGTCCATGGAGAGTAGGATGCATCAAGCTGGTCCATCCCAGGAGACAGGAACCTCCATTCCAGGGTGTCCTCCCACAACACTCGTGAATGAAAGGGGATATTAGTCCTCGCCATCCTCTCACCACGGTGGGCTCCTGAATCCAGATGAGGACTCCCGAGGTAGGAACCTTCCGTCATTGTTGTCCTCTCACCACAACATGACCCGTTCCAATGATAGACAAAGTCCACAGCCACCCTCTCACGGTGGCGGCGGATTTCTCCTCTAGGGCTGACCAGTCCAGGGCTGCAATAAAAAAGTCCAGGCCTATAGATGGTTCATTCCCAACCATGTGGGCATGGTGAAGATATGTCCAGGGCAAAGATACTGGAGATGACAAATCCAGAACCAGGCAAGCCTTCAATCGCCCAAATCCACCATCGCACCATGTCCAACCTGGCTGGCATATATTTCACATATCTGCAGGGGATGACAATGGGGGGGGGGGGGTCCGCAGATCCCAAACATTGGCCCCCCCTCCCCCCATCTGGCCAGGTAACCCAGGTTCTTCCTCCTCGGTGCAATGATGGTTAAAAAGGGGGGGGAGAGGGAGGGCAGGGCAGCTGTAAAACAACAGAGCAAGGCCCCCCAACATGTAGCAAATCCAGGGCTCCCAATTCGAGTCAAATCTCACCCGCCTAACCACTCCAGGAGAGAGCCATGGGTGCCACACAGTCCATGGGGCTCCTGCCCGTCTGCCTACTCGCCAGGTCCAATAGCAGTCCAGACTCTGCTCAGCGTTGCCTTCGCCGGCCAGCCTCCCTCCGCTCACCAGCAGATCTCCCCTCGCACAACCAGGCTCCACTCAGAGTTCTCTTCGCTGGCAAGCCTCCCTCCACTCGCCGGCAAGTCTCCCCTCGCACGCCCAAGCAGCCAGCTGGTCCGCGGCGAAAAAAACTGCCGCGGAACTCCAAAACGCTGCTTGAGCAACCCCCACACCAAGAGGCATCTAGCGGACCTGCTCTGCAGCCTCCAGAGATCTAACTGTGGTTCCTGGACTCTCAAGATCTTCCTGAGCAGTCCCTTCTGGGGTCGATGTCCGAAGACCCCTAGAAAACATCCTCCTCAACCAGGATGCTCCCCAGCCTTCACGGAGGATTAGCAAGTAGCGGCGGCCATTTTGAGCACATTTTCTTACTTTAGCTGTTACAACAAAACAGTCTTGATCTATGTGGCATTGGTTTCTTGGTCTGCTCTACAAGTTGAACTGATGCTATCTAAATATCTGTTTATGGTTAATTTATATCAAGTCTATAAAGTCAAATACCTTTCTGAAAAGTTGTAATTGAAAAAAGTATGCTTTGCTTTGGAGTACTAGTAGAGAGAGTGGGGGAGGGAGGGAGAGAGAAAGAGAGAGGGAGGGAGGGAGGGAGGGAAAGAGAGAGAGAGATGTTTGCAGATAGCTTTTTTTTTTTTTACAAAATGGAACATTAAATGGCATGTTTTTCCTGTACTAAAATTTTGATGGAACATCAGTACTGCAAAAATGAAAAGGGTCACATTAAGATCTATTTTTTTATGTAATGTAAAGACATATTTTAAATAGATGTTTACCATGGAGTTTTCAACATGCTTTCATGGAATATGGGCTCCCTCCGGTGGAGAAGTTAACACCCACAGGATTCCACAGCTGTTGACTTTAAAACTGCGTAATGTAATGAAGACATTGTAAGACATATTTTCTGAAATGTTCTGAATTCAAGTAATAATACTGCATTGCTTACTTTATTTCAATAAACGAATATATTTAGCTTAAGAGCTATTTACATCCAACTGTGCATTTATTGGAGGTTTGTATCTGATACCAGTAGGCAGAGCATGCTGTTGTAAGTATTTGTGTGGAAGAATATGTGTTCCTTGCAGGAGGTTTGCCTACATGCATTTTTTAAAATTTGAATGGTTTCTGAAATGTTTGCTACCCATATGTCCTATAGAAGAGAATATATGTAGCTCAGGGTTGAACTGTGGAGTCTTTGGTGGTCTCCCTAGCTTGGTGGTTTGCTTGCAGTCATTTTGTTATTTGACTAGGTAACATTACCAGTGCTAATTAATGTTCAGGGTTTGTTCCCTGAAGCTCTCTGCATCAAAACGTTTCTGACAAGTCAACATACTATAGCACAACCATCCCAAGCTATGAAAAGGATAACACTGCCCTACATCAAAAACATCTCAGAAACAACCAAAAACTATTATGATTTCAAGTATCACGGTAGCACACAAACCAATTAAAGCCCTCCGATACATCCTAATAGCCCAGGAAGAAAAAAAATAGTCATCTACAACATTCAGTGTAAGGACTGTAACAGCCACCGTGTAAGACAGATGCAGAAGACTAGCAGATTGCACCCATGAACACCAACCAGCAGTCAGCAGACACAAAGAAAATTTCTTAATCTCATAAACCCATGAATAGAGTTGACCAGAGTTTCAACTGAGAAACTGTAAGCATCCCAAACCAATCTAAATCAAACCAAGCTAGGGAATTCTTGGAAGCTTGTCAGACTCCGACAGTTTGCCATCAATAGGCATATAGGGATAAATCACAATAAAAAAGCTAAAAAGGAAATAAAAAGGCCATGTTACATCCTTTCCAGAAACCAAATTTCAGATAAGCAGGGATAAACACCAGGTAACAATATCCTAATCAAGGAAATACTAAGGAGAAAACCAGACCCCATCACCAACCTTGGCAGATAAAGTTGCTATATAAAAACAGGAAACAAATCTCACACTCAGTCACAGTGATAACTTTTATCTAGTTGGGTAATGAAATATCGGCACTATTTTTAATTTAATAGGATATGTTTATTGGAATATTATGATAGCAATAGCAATAGCATTTAGACTTCACAGGGCTTTTACAGCCCTCTCTACGTGATTTACAGAGTCAGCATATTGTCTCCAATAATCTGGGTCCTCATTTTACTCACTTCAGAAGGATGGAAGGCTGAGTCAACCTTGAGCCTGGTGAGATTCGAACTGCCGAATTGCAGGCAGCTGGCTATCAGCAGAAGTAGCCTGCAGTACTGCACTCTAACCACTGTGCCACAGCAGCTCTTTGTTATTGTATAAACGTATGAAAAGGCTTCACTGTTACATTCTCAGACTAATGAACTGTTTTTTAAATGTGATGTGCATGATGATTTGAATTCAAGAGCTCAGTTCTGCATACTGTGCTGTATTTATTAAGTAGCATTTTCAGAATATCAGAATATGCATAATATATCTGAGATTCCTAAATATTTCACTGATAATTGAACAGTACACATGTAGATAACATGTCTATATGGGCACAGGCATATCTGCAGGTAGTCATCAACTTACTACAATTGAGCCCAAAATTTCTGTTGTTAAGCAAGATATTTGTTAAGTGAATTTTGCCCCATTTTATGACCTTTCTTGCCATAGATGTTAAATGAATCACTGCAGTTGTTACATTATTAACAAAGTTATTAAGTGAATCTTGTTTCCTCATGGATTTTGCTTGGTAGAAGGTCACAAAAGGTGATCATATGACCCCAGGATAATTAAACCATCATAAATATGAACCAATTGCCAAGCATCTGAATTATGATCATGTGACCATAGTGATGCTGCAACAGTCATAAATGTGAAAAATAATCAGAAGTCATTTTTTTAATGCTGTTGTAACTTTGAACTAAACAAAATGTTGTAAGTTTAGAACTACCTGTATTATGTTTATAGAATTACATAATTGATGTCATTTAATTCCCTCCTATAATTTTAAAAAGCTTGTTTTTAAACAATTGTTAAGAACTGTATATTCTGTATATGTAACTAGTGCAGAGTACAATATGTGAACAAAATGTAAGTTTTGTTACCAATGGCTTCATTCAAGGACAATGTATTTTCTCAAAGCTTTTTGCTAATGCTGGCATTTAGTCATAAACTTTCTAGCAACTAATTTTCATTAAGAACATGGGACACATTCCCATTTCTAGGTTACTCCAGCATAAGCACAAGCATTCATACTTTCTGAAGGGCAATAATGAATGACTGTCTTTAATCTTACCCCAATAACAAACTACACTTCTACCCATATGGTTAGTTTTTATATGAAAATCAGTGATTTCTATCTTGTCCTAGTTCAGGCAGTGCTGTCTAGTTTGTCCCACTTCAATTTCTTATAAGAAAACTCTTCCAGCTCATTGACTACTGCAGTAGAAATACACTCTCTTCTCTTGTCACTTTTAACTATTCTCTTTTTCCTTTTTGTCCAAGTTCACCAGCAGAAAGAAAAGAAAGATAAATGCTCATGAACTGGACCAATGCCATTACATTTTTTTTTAAAAAATAATCAGGTGAAAATGATAACAATTCTGCAATTTCCTCTTTCTAACTCAAGAAAATTTCTTCTGTCCTCCTTCTCCTCGGGCTATAAAATGAGGGAAGTCAATTAGCTGATTAGTATCAGCTTTATAGGAATCCTGATTAGTTATGGCATCTTTCATTGTAACATAATACATATTTATGAACATGTAATACCCTATACTGCTATCTTCACTGAACTTTTAGATCAAGAAAGATGTCTCTTCCTCTAGAAACTATGCCAGTTTAATATTCTCATTAACTAGGCCTGGTCTTTGACAAACAGGAACACACAAGTTCTAAAGATATAATATTTGTTTCAAGTACAGAGGTATCTGACTAGATAAGATGTGACAGGTGCATACCTATGAACTATATAATTTTAAACTTCACCTAAAATCAGCAGATCTATAAGTAGATGTGACAGAATGTTCTCTTGCTCATATATAATTCCACAGTTGTTTCATATTCATACAAGTTTGTGGATAAGCTTTAGTATGATATTTTCTGTGTTTTACTTTTCTTTGCCCTGGGGCTTCTTATATCCTGTTCCAAATTAAACTGTCCTCAAGTCGTCAATTCTTCAAACAAACCCAAAGACTTCACTTACTCAGACCTAGACAACCCGCAAATATATCTATAATTCCCAAGGTCCTTTTATAGAGGAAAAGAAACTGCACGTTAAGAAACTCTTTATGTTCTTAAATGCCTTCGAAGTTCAATAAACTTCAGAACAGAATGATATTATGCTCTGCCTCATACTGTATACGTTTATGTTCTCTTGAGGGTAGGTAAGAAATATCTATTGGCAATCTAGAGGCAGCATCAGAGCAGAAATATAATTAGAATAGGCAGAAGGAGGGGTAGGAATATTGTTAATCAAATAAATAGAGAGAAAACTGATAAACAATATGGTATGAGAATAGAATAGAAAGAAAAGGCAATGCTTATTGATAAAAGAAACTGGAGGGGGGTATGAACATTTTTTTCTGTTTCTATCACTTTAACAGGCATTGGCTCAGTTGCTCTCTTGCAGTTTGTTTTGGAAGAAAGGCTTCATTTATAAATTAGAAGTTTTGTGCTAGCAATATAAAAGAATGTGGGGAAGCAAAAGATGCACATTTTATTTGTTTAGAGTTGTGACATTGGATCCAGCTGTATATTTTGGGATAAAAGTTAAAATTAATTCTGTTTAGAAAAGCACCTCACTTTTCCTTTAGATTTAAAAATTAAACTGCCCCAATTAGAATTAATGTCTTTCTAATTCTTCTGTTGCTAAGGAACACTGCCATAGGAGATGTTAAAATTACCTGCTATTAAGGTAATCAAGGGAGCTAAAACTGGACAAAAGAATCAAGCCCATTAAATGCTATAAATACTTAACTGAATGCAAATGGGTATGCTAAATGTTGTGGCATCTTGTGAAGCTCAGCAGAATCCATTTTCATGGGTAACATAACAGTAGATGTGATTACACAATACATTAATAAAGATGGAGGAATGTAATGGTCAGTTGGTGGGACATATAGCCTCTGCCTAATCATTTATCCAAGGTGACTCTGATGTTTACTAAGCTCTGCAGTGACAGAAAATACGCCTAGTGATGGATACAGAAATCCAAATGTGAAAATGGCCACATGCTGATGAGAACTCATTTTAGTTTACACAGTAGTGATAAGAGCAGCGGATTCTTTTCTATGCTTATTGCAAGTAAAATAAGCAGATGGGCTGATGGCCCTGTTCAGAATAGTCCCAATTCCTTTAGGGAAAGATGAGTAGAACAAAACACATCAGATAATTTTCAGGTTTTGTGGCAGATAAAGTTGTTTATCTCTATTCTAGATTGGTTGGCAGATGGTAACCAAGATAGCATTTTATGTACCATATGACAGTTTGCTGCACTTTTAAAACTTGAAGAAGGGGGTAGGGTTTTCTGTAGAGTGTCTTCTGCCATCTGTTCTTCAACACCCCGGATTCTTCTGGGCAACCAGAAGGGACATGAACAGTTAGATCAGGGATGGACCGAATGCCGAAAGCGCACCTTTTCTGGACAGTGTGCCAAAAGCGCACAAGCATACGCTTGAACCCTCCAAATCCAATGTGCACGTGGCTTCTGCACATGCGTCCCCCACCTCCTGAGCATGCAAACGTGCCTCTCGCATGCAGCCTGCACCTGTGCATGTGCATGCAGCCCATCCATATATGCGCACGTGTCCCTCCTGCACACCCCCACTCATGCGTGTGCACTCCCTGCATGTGCCCTACCCCTGTGCATGTGCAGCAGAGACCCGAAGACTAGCTGGCCGGTGGGAGGTGAGCGTGCATGCACAGTTGAGCTGAACTGGGGCAATGTCTCGCGTGCCATCAGAGAAGGCGCTGCATGCCACGCCTGGCACATGTGCCATAGGTTCGCCATCACGGAGTTAGATATTGAAGATGCTTAAGACTTATCTGGGAGAGCATGTAATGTCATTTGCCTCAAAGGAATCAATAATGTAACATTTCCTGAAGAAGTAATCTCTGAACTGAGACATCTGTGTTAATTTTGCTGGTCCCTAAGCTTCTCTTTCTTGGGAAACTTGTTCAGGAGACAATAGCAAATCATTCAGAGCAGAGGTGTCAAATTCACGTCGTCACAGTGGCATCACGTGCGATATTGGGACTTTCTCCCCCTTCACTAAACCAGGCATGGGCAGGGTCAGCACATGACACATCCAGCCCATGGGCCGGGACTTTGACAGCCCTGATTTAGAGAATCTTAGAATAATTACAGCCTTTTTAGTCACCTTGTCAAGTTTGGTCATAGAAAAATTTGTCATTTTTTCTCTATGATCCTGTCAGAATCTCAGTTGGGGAAAAAATGTATCCTTGTTGCTCATATTAGACCTCTGAGAAATATTTGGTACCATTAACCATTGTATACTTCTAGCTTTTGTACCAGAGTTGAGAGCTGAAGACATCATGTTATGATGGGTCAGCTCCTGTTTCAGTAGGTGGTCCCATTCAGTGATCATATAGAAAGTGCTCAAACCTATGTGTTCTGCAGTATAAGGTCCCTCATATTTCTTATCCATTCTTTATAATACTTATATGAAATTGCTGAGAAATTTGGGTGAGTATAATATGCCAATTATGCAGTACACTATCACTGGGTCAAACTAGAAGTGCCATGGGAAGTCTTAATTTGTTGCCTGGAGGTTATGAGGCAAAACAAAATTAGATTATAATATTACCAAGAAAGAATTGCTACTTATCCGTAAATGCCTGAGCACAATAATATCTTCACCTCTACTAATGACAGGGATTCATTTTCCCTGAGGAATGATGTTTGTGGTTTGTGAGTTTTCTCAGGCTTGAAGACTTCTAGGACCTAGTTTTCTAGAATCCACCTGAAATTCAGAGATCAACTCCAAAACTACCAAATTATAACAATACTAAAATTAAAAATCAGTGCACTTGTTAGCAGTAGGATTCTGGACTGCTGGATTAATCATCTTTTAAACCGTATGCATTGGAATATATCAAGCAATACTTTGCAGAATATTATACTATTATTCACTTGGAGAATGCAGAAAGGGTCGGTTGAGAGTTCCCCCTCTGTGAGAAAATCATGTGCAATGACTAGGAAATTGGCCCCAATATTCCCCAAACAGTGGAATATTCTCTTCCACGCAGCTTCTAACTTGCTTGTGTTTAGGAAATGAATAACATAAAAACCACTGAGCCCTTCATTCTGGCTGATTATGTATTGTTACCAGAGGAATCATGGTTTATGTTGGCATTTGTGTTGATTTTTTCCTCCATGTCAGGCTTATTATTTTGGTTTTAACTGTATGCTAAGTATTCTTATAGATTGGAACAGATTATGTTGTTGTTAGTTGTGAAGTCATGTCTGAGCCATTGCAACCCCAATGTTCCTCCAGGCCTTCCTGTTCTCTACCATCCTCTGGAGTCCATTTAAGCTCATGCCTACTGCTTCAGTGACTCCATTCAGCCACCTCGTTCTCTTAATCTTTCCCAGCATTAGGCTCTTCTCCAGTGAGTCCTTCCTTCTCATTGGGTGGCCAAAGTATTTGAGTTTCATCTTCAGGATCTGGCCTTCTAAAGAGCAGTCAGGGTTGATCTCCTCTAGGACTGACCAGTTTGATTGCCTTGCAGTCCAAGGGGACTCGCAGGAGTCTTCTCTAGCATCATAGTTCAAAGGCCTCAATTCTTTGGCACTCAGCCTTTCTTATGGTCCAACTTTCACAGCTATACATTGCAACTGGAAAAACCATAGCCTTGACTTTATGCACTTTTGTTATACACTTTTGTTGGCAGGGTGATGACTCTGCTTTTTAGTATGCTGGAACAGATTATAGATACTTTAAAAAAATACATGCTGGCAGTAATAAGGAATGTGCAACCATTCTGAGAGGATCATTTTAACCTGTGGGCATCCTCATAGGGGAAATAATTTTATCTGTCAGTGGCTCCTTAAAGAAGCACAGTAACTAATCATAGTAGCTGTATGGTTCCAAGAAAATACGCATCTGAACTTATTTGTTCAAATTATGTGATCCTCCACTCACCTGGCAGCATTAAGACGTTAAGCATTAATGTGTAATATCAATGAAACTAACTTGAAAAAATCAATTTAGGAACAATAATGTTTAACAGTGAATACTCAAATTGAAAATAAATCATTTGGGGCTAAGTGTATTGAAGACATTGCTATTCTCCTTTTGAAGATGTCAGTCTTCAGTATAAAATTAACAAATCCTTCCAATACAATTAAATATGCATACACACAAAGGAGGAGCTTTCTATTACATAGTTTCTCTATTAATTTAATGTTAACTTCTTAACTGTTTGACTTTTGACATTGAGTTTAAAAATCTTAATTCACGGGATTTGCTACTCTGGACTTTTCCCCTTGTGATCATGGTGTTAATTCATAACTCACATTTCATAATGATACATCTGTTAAGATTTTTCCCATCAGTGGTTGTTAAAATTAGACTTGCTATTGCATTATTTCTATTCTCTAGCACATTAATTCAAGTCCAGAAGTAATCAGTTTGCATTATATGGCCTTTCATGCAGTTTGAACAGATTTACAGCTTGGTTGCTTTTCTTAGTCTCATGATTGTAAGACAGCTGCTAGGCATTTAGCTAATATTACTACACAAAATCACTCCTTATATAAGGGAACTGTGTGTGTGTTTGTCTTTGTATTTCATAAAATGGTGATAACAAACTTATTAAAAATATATCAAAACTTATCCAAGGCAACTCACTATCACATATGTTATACATAATACTCATTATGCAATATAAATGAGGGTTAACTTCACATTAATTCTTAGTCACAAGATATTTAAAAATTACACTATTACCTAATTTAGGCAATCTAGGTAAAATTAGGTTGAATAAATATATTTTACAATTTTATAATCCTATATTATCTTTTCTAAGAATATAGTATTATGTTTTTTCATTGTTCTCATATGTACTGAGTTTATAAAGGTTGTGCAATTAAATAAAAATACAATTTAAAATTTCCTGATTGGACTGAGCTTCTACCAAACAATGTTATATTAATGAAAATACTATTCTGGTCCCTAATACAAATTCAGCTATGGGGAAAACCTAACTGAGGTTTACTGTAAACGTATTTCCACAGAAAGCTATGTTTAATCCATAATACCTGAAAAGTCAATAAAAAGATTTATTTTTTAAAAATCTGCTTAAAAATTTACAAAATAAATTTATTTTTGTAAAAGTAAAATTTATAAAGGAAACAGACTCCATTCATATTTTGCTGAATGCATTATTTCATAATTTAACAGAAACAAGTACAGTTTTTCAGTTAGGAAACAAAAATTAAATGCACATGTATTGGATGTGAGTTGTAATGATACAAAAATGAAATTGCAATAGTAGTTTGATTAGAAACTAAGCTAGCAATGTGATGTGACTGCAATAATTACCAATGTAATATTAGGCTTCATCAGAAATATACTTTTCAAATTGCTGTATTCTTCACTGATCACTTTCCTTAAATACTATGTTTAGTTCTGGGTACCATATTTTAAGAAGGATTTATAGAAATTAAAACAAACTCAGAAAAAGGCAATGAAGATGATCAGAAGACCAGAAGCCAAGACACATGAAGAAAGTTGAACTATCAGGGTACATTTTGCCTTTTTAAAAGTATATAATTGACTTGCCGCTGCTTTTTAGAGATTTTTTTTGAATTTCCAAGGCTAATTTCCAATGAATTTCTTGATAATAGTTCATCCAAGAATTATTTTGATTGTTTTTCAGTTTCATGCACGACTATATTCATTGTTTGGTTAATGACTATATTCACTATTGGGTGAATAGCATATTGTTTTCATTATTTTCTTAAACACCTTTTTGATGTTTAAGAAAAGCATGAGTTTGAGCAACTTTTTAAACAAAATATGTCTTGGTACATTTGTATTTCTTTTGGGATGCATGCTCTCCATTTCAGTAAGATTAATCAGATATATTGAATTAATTCTAAATGGCTAGAAAAATGTTTGCTTTGTTAATGCCTTAAATATCATTTAAACACATTCTGTAAGGTCTTGTTTCATGCTTCTAAAGAAAAAAGAAAAAAAAGCACAAAATAACAGGAGCTAAAGAAAATAAAGAGGCATTTTCTTCTTTCCTAGATAAATTGTCCTAAACAAGGTCCTAAATTGTCAACAAGAATTTTATACCTACTTGAAAATCAAATGATTTTTCTTTGCTAATTTTTGTCTGTACAAAAGTATTGAAAATTCTTATTAGCCTTTAGCAATTTACCTGATGGTTTGAATTAGATTATCCAATTCAGAACAAATGGTAACAAAAGAGTATATAGAGGACATTGTACATCCTTGTTTATGTGGCAGAAAAGGCAGATTAAAAAAAACAATATCTACAAAGAGTTCTTTTAAGATACTGTATAATGGAAGAGCAGGCTGCTTAGAAAAAATGCAGCACCTGTGCTGCTTCTCCCCACTTCTACCTGTTAATGCTTTTCCACGAGCATCAGCATGGCAGAGCTGCCATCCGCAGCCTTGAAACAGGTGTAGGATGATACGCTGTTCTGGAAGTTCTTCAGCCACTAGCAAACAGAGTAAGGCAGCCAAATAAAAGAAAGCATATTTTCTTCAAAGATAATATATAGTCCAGAGTGAAAGAATTATTGACGCACATCAACCAAAAGCCAAGTATGGGTCCAGGACAGGGGTGGTACTGACTTACCTTCCCTACTGGTTCACAAATGAACCAGCACTTGTGTGCAACACCTCTGCGCATGCGCAGAGAGTCAAAAACAGGGCATGATGATGTCTGGGCAGGTGGGCAGAGCCTCCCACAGCCACCGCTACCGGTTCACTCGAACCGGATAGAACCGACTGAATACACCCACTGGTCCAGGATATCTCAGGAGACGACTCATCCCAGTGGGACTAGCCCACTCTCACAGAGGCCTGGAACAAACACTGTCTAGGATTTTCAGTGGATGAGGTCAAAGAAAAGAGCCTTTTCTGCTGTGGCCCCAATCCTGTGGAACACTCTAGCACCAGAGGTTAAGAACTGTTACCACCCTTTTAGCCTTCCAGAAGGGTTTGAAGACATAATTTTATCCATTAGCTTGAGGTCATGGATACTCACTCTGGAGGTGGTTGAAAGAGTTATAAGGTCTCACCCTATGCCATCTGTCTCCTTGGTTCTTTGATTCTGTTTTTTTTGGGGGGGCATAGTTTTAAATTTTTAATTGCTTCACTGTTTATCTTTTTATGTTCTCTAAGCTACCTAGAATTGCTGGGTAATTTAATATGATAGATAGATAGATAGATAGATAGATAGATAGATAGATAGATAGAGGACACTTGCAAGTACTCTGTGTGCTGGTCAGTAACTGAGAAAAAAAGAAGAAATTCCAGACAGGAATTAATAGTGTTTGTAAGAAAATTGTATTATAGAGTGTAGAATTGTAACAATGGTAGTATTTGAATAATAACATAGTACAATAAGTATAATTGTTATAATAAAAACACCGGTAATATATACTAGTATAATTAGTAGTATAATTCAGTGGTAGGATTCAAGTAATTTAACAACCAGTTTTCTGCCCTAATGATTTCTTCCAACAACCAGTTTGACAAGCTGCTCAGAAAGTTAACAACCGGTTCTCCCGAAGTGGTGCAAACTGGCTGAATCTCACCACTGGTATAATTGGTATAATAATAGAAATATCTTATAGTAATAGGATAAATTAGATTATAGAATAGAGGCAATAGAAAACAGTCACAAGTAGTGTTGTGAAAAAGAAGCCCTCTCCCGGGTCGATGCAGGAGATTGGCAAGCTAGAATCGACCAGTTCCTAGCAATACAACATGCCACCCCATGCACTGCCACAGGGTGCAGTCCGGCAGAACTCCTAATGGGCTGGAAACTTAGATGTATCTTAGATCGATTATACCCCAATTACTCCCAAGACATGTTTAAAGGGGAGGGAATAGGACTATGACAATTTCAAATAGGTACCACCATGTTCGCTAGAAATTATGCCAATGGGCCACTTTGGGTTGCCAGAAAAATTGTGGGAATCACTGGTTCTAAATCATATACAGTCGACATAGGGCAAGGGAAAATTTGGAGGAGACATATAGATCAGTTGCGGAAATGTTTAGACTGTGAAGACTCTGAATATCCAAACATTGTTGAACCTGATTGCCAAAGTTTTCCCACCACAGCTACCTCAAGCCCGAGTGAGCCGGATTACTTATCTGGCAAGCCTAGGCTCCGGCACCGCCCCATCGAACCGACACTCCCTGCCAGGAAAGACCACGCCTCAGGAGAAATCCAGGAGGTTCCATTGGCGGAGCCAGGAGAGGCAACAGGCCTCTCCAACCAGCTTGACACTTCACCGACAACTGAACTGCGCAGGTCAACCAGAGTGAGAACACGCCCTGGTCACCTGCGTGATTTTGTATGTAAAAATGTAAATTGATAGACTAAGTGTTTTCTGGAAATTGAGGGGTGTTATATATATATATCTCTATTTGAGCGGGAGATTTGAATTGGAACTGTTTGTGATTGGTTAATGGGTGTTTCTGAACTGTATATAAGGAAGGCTGTTGCCTGTGTTTCTTTGCTGAAGTCTCACCCTGAATTAAAGAGCTGTTGTCACTAGCTTGCTTGTGCCTCTCGTTATTCCCACGCTACAACAAGTAGACTTGTAAGTTTCATGTCTTATTTTTGTATCTTGTTTTTTAAAAAAGTAAAACATCTCCAAAATGGTTCTAGAGAAATATATAAAAAAACATTGTCCAGAGTTCTGTACTTTTATGGTTCTTTTGAGTCTGGGTCAATCTTATTGTGTACATTTAAAAAAAGAACCCAAGACGTATACAAAACTGTTTCTAGCCAGTTACCTCTGTGTTTATAGTAATTTACAGGTAAACGTTGGATAACAATGGTAACTTGGACCAGGAACTAAGCAACACAATCATAAAGCATCATGCAATATGACTGTAATTGCAGTTGTTAAGCAAATCCCTCAGGGTCATTTAAGTAAACATGGTGTGATTACTGTCTGTGATCTCCCCAGGTTCCCCAATGACTTTGCTTGTTGGAACCTGACAATGAAATTTGGAGATGATGATCATGTGACCAGGAAGTGCTGCTACTGTCGTAATTGCCGGCCAATTGTCAGGGCCTGAATTACATTCACATGACTGTGGAGTTGCTATAATGACCACAGTTTTAAAGTTTTGTCATCAGTACCCCCATTCAACACCATTATAACTTTGAATGGGCACTCAACAAATAGTTGTTAATTGAGGACTACCTGCATTGCCAATCATCATCTGGTTTCTCTAATAGGAAACTGATAATTTATAATTTTTAAGAATAACATATTGATATAATTGTTTTATATTCATTCATTTGAAAAAGGAATTCAGTCCTACAAGATCTGGTATGGATTTTCATAAACATTTGGCTATAAACTTGATTTGATTCCTACTGAAACTTTTTGTGGAACTAAACAATTGAATCCTAAAGTTACTGAAATCTATCTTACAATTTATAATAATTCCAGTTCATTTTAAGTAAAACATTAATATCATTCTAATATGCAATGTAACAAGCTACAAGGAAGCTGCAGAGAAGGAACAAAATAGATTTCCCTATGAAATTTGCAAAATTTGTATTCAGCAGGAAATAACTTATATTTAAATTTTCAGAAAACATAATATACTGAATTTTGCTCCCGGAATAATTTTAAATTTATTCTAATTTTTTACCATGTCTTGGTTAATTTATCCTGATTAACCATACTACTCATGCTGAAATATCCAAACACTAATGAAAACGTAGATCTAGGACTTCTGGCGGCGACTTCAGCGCCTTAGGGACAAAAGGAACGGGGCTCCGTTCCTGAGTGCCTAACAATCCTGTACCTGGAGCCGAAATAGGCGCTGATGATCTCGGAGGGATCATCAGTTTAAAAGGGAACGTCTCAGGACCTCGGAGGGGAGCGCAAATCCTCCGAAGATACAAGACAAATACATTAATCCGGTGCATGGAAAAACCAACCTCTTCAGGTTGGCTTGAAGTGCTGATGACTGCGTGAGTGGGAAGCGAGGATCGGAAAAAAGAAAATAAGTCATCTACAGAGGACTGAAAGTGAGAGAAACCCAAAGATTGGTGGACAGAAAAGAGTGGACACTGGTGATAGAAATTCCGGAGAAAGAGGGGCGAAGCGGTGATGAGAAGATCGAGCGGAGCGGAACCATTTTGAATGTAACAGTGACAGCGCATAAATTATAGACAGCTGGTGTGCCCGGAGGGAGTCTGATAAACCAGCGATTGTATGCTTGGTGATTGGAGTCATAGAGGATGAAGCTTGGATTCCTGGACATTCAGGGTCCGAGACTGGACTGTGAAGTGCAAACAGAATAAAGAAAGTAAGGAATTGAATGGGTAAAAGAGACTGAAGGAGAAGCGAGAGTGGAAGTGGACCGAGGAGCATAGTGTACGAGAGATTGGAGGAGAGGAACCAGCTGGGGCCTCTATCTGCATTGTGAGAATGGAGAGAGCTGGCTGTTTTGGAGTGGATTGTTTGTTGGAAAAGTGAGCGGGGCGTATGAGAGATCGGAGGAGAGAAACCGGCTGGAACTTCTAACTACCTTGTGAGAACAGAGAGAGCTGGTTGCTTTCGAACGGACTGTTTGCCGGAAAAGTGAGCATGTCGTATGAGAGATCGGAGGAGAGGAATCGACAGGAACTTCTAACTACCCTGTGAGAACGGAGAGAGCTGGTTGTTTTCGAAAGGATTATTTGCTGAAAAGGTGAAAGTTTTGGGGGGCGAACTTATTGGATATTATTGACTTTGATTTGATTGAGTGGACTGGAGCGTGAAAGCGGAAGTGACTGAAGAAGAGCGTGGTTTTGAGTGAAGTGCTAAGAAATACAAATACTGCTATTGCTCCGGAGGCAAACTTTACAGAACATTGGAAGTACAAAAACTTTAACTGTTCGGACTTTACACGATTGGATTATTAATCATTAAATATTGAACTATTTAAAACGGACCTATTGGACTGAAGAGAGTGAGTGAGAGACTTTAAAGGAAGCTGTATAGCAAATATAATTATTTCTGTAGTGGTTTGATTAAAGGAAACATATTTTAAAGCAATATATGAAAAGAAAACTGAATAATTTTGTTGATTAACAATACAATAGAAAGACCTGATAGAATTTATTTAATTGATTGATTATTTTCCCACAGTCATATTAATAATTGATATAAAGTGACGGATTTGAGAATTAATATAAATTGTTAGTGGATATTATTGTATTTTCTACAATACATTTTCTACAATACAATACAATTGAAGAAGAAGGTAATAAGATGAATTGTTAGAATCTGTTTATATTTCGTTGTTTTCTCTCTTTTCACCCACCCACACACCCCCATTACCTTTTTTCTGGCTATTTTTGTATTATTGATTTATCAACGAATGTATCTAAATACGAATATTCAAAATAGCAATTGGATATAGAGCCTATTAACATAAACTAAGCAAATTAAATTGTATGAAATTGTGGGCAGAAATATTACATAGATTACATATGGCAACATCTAGTACATCCACCACCATAAAAACAACCAAGAGGATACCTACAACACAAACACTATTGGTGGCATCGCCAGTACATCAAAAAACAGGAGAAATGAGCGATAAGGAGAAGACAAATACTATTATTGGGATGCAAAACATACAGGCCGCATTGGCAATGATACAAGAGGGGCAGAAAAGAATGGAAGAGAAGATGGCCCAAAACCATGAGGAATCTAGAAGAAACCAAGAACAGATGTGATTAGATGTAGGGGAGATCAAAGACGATATTAAAGTTATAAACGAGAAAATAGTTAAAATACAACAAAATATCACAGAAAACGAACAACGAATACATAGGGTGGAAGAAAAAGCAGAAGCCACAGTTAGAAGATTGGAGAGGGTAGAGAACCAACAAGTCACAAAGACCCGGGATACGGAAGATGCATTAATATATCTTGAGATGGAGAAGGCCTCCTTTTTCTTAAGATTTCAAAATATTGAAGAACAAAAAGACGAAGATCTAGGAGAAATTATGATTGAACTGCTGGCTAAAACAACAGGCATAGACAAAGACAAAATCAGAAATGGAACCGACGAAATCTACAGAGCCTATACTAACTATACTAGAAGAAATAAACTCCCCAAAGAGGTTCACATAAGATTCACAAAAACAACACTAAAAGAAGAAATATATAGAAGAATGAGGGAAGAGATAGTTCAGTATAAAGGAAGGGAGGTACTTACACTAAAACAAGTACCAAGAAGGGACAGAGATAGAAGGAAAGATTACAATTTCTTAACGAAACAATTAAACAAATTAAAAATAAAATTTAGATGGCTGATACCGGAAGGCATATTAATCTCCTGGGAAGGACGAAAATTTCGCATAGACTCTATAGAGAAAGCCCAAGAATTTATGGAACAACATTTTGCATTCGAAAAGCAAGATGAAAAAACGGGGAGTAAAGAACAAATAAATCTAAGTGACCAAGAAGTACAATTGAAAAGCAAGGAACATAAAGAACAAAAGAAGAGGGGGGTGGAAAGGGAGGAAACAACGGAAATTACACAAAGAGTTACAAGAAACACAAACAAACTGAAAATAACGGATAAATAAATAACTAAAGAAATGGAAGAAGTGATAAAACTCACTTCCATAAACATAAACGGTCTGAATTCACCGACGAAGAGACATCAAATATTTACAAAATTACAGAAATTAAGGTCAGATATAATTGTATTACAGGAAGTTCATATAAGGAGACAACAGAGAAAACTCCTTGAAAATAAAAAACTCAGAGTATTATACACAGCCCTAGGAGATTGCAAAAAGAGGGGAGTGCTAATATATGCCAGAGATCAATTAAGAACAAAATCAATCTACAATGACAAAGAAGGTCGAATCCTGATGATTGAACTTAAATTGGAAATAAAAACAATTCTTATAGTCGCGATCTATGCCCCAAACGGGAATCAAATTGACTTTTACAAAGAACTACATAATAAATTAAAGGAATTAGACTATGAAAATATATGCGTTGTTGGCGACTTTAATGCTATAGCAAATCCAAATGATGACTACCATACTACTAGGCAGAATAAGGTCAAGAGAAGAACTTTACCACAAACATTCAAAGACCTAGTAGAAGAATTGAGCTTACACGATACATGGAGATTCACATACTAACATGAAACAATATACATATATCTCAGGCCCACATCAATCGTGGTCCAGGCTAGATATGGCCTGGATGACACCGCAACTCAGTACAGACACAAAAGAGATAGAAATCACTCCCAGCATATGGGCTGACCATAACCCCATTGAACTAGTATGGAAAGGTCTGTGGAAACAGAAAAGATAGAAGATGGATACAACTACAATAAAGGAAAAAGACTATCAACAGATGATAGAAAAAGAAATGAAATCATTTTTGCATATCAATACCAATGATCAAACAATGACACAAAATTTATGGGACACAACGAAAGCATATATCAGGGGTCTAACAATTGCATACATAGCCAAAAGGAAAAAACAGAAACAACGAATTAGGAATGAGCTCCTGGATGAGATAAAAGTAGAAGAAACCAAATTGCAGCAACAACCCAATAACAAGACAGTACAACAAAAACTCAATCTGGCCAAACATAAATTAAATTTAACTACAAAAACGGAAATAGCCCACAAAATAAGAATGGCAAAGCAGATTAATTTTGAACACGCAAATAAGACGGGACGCTGGCTAGCGTATAAATTAAAAAAACAGGAAGAAAAAAGGATTATTCACCAACTTCAAGATGATTCTGGAATTCCCCATTACACACATCTAGAGAAGAAAAATATAGTGACAGAATTTTATAAAACACTTTATCGAAAGGAGAATGTCTCGGAGGTACAAATTGAAGCCTATTTGCAGAAATCCAAAATTACTCCAATTGAAGAAGAGCACAGAGAAAGATTGAATCGACTTATAACGATGTTTGAATTAGTGGAAGCCCGCAAAAAACAGAAAAATAACAAAACGCCAGGTCCGGACGGAATCCCAGCTGCCAGCAAACTATTGATCCAATACTTTTACAAGTTTTCAATGAAGCATTATCTGAAGCAGAAATCCCAAAATCCTGGACTGAATCGATCATAACATTAATACAAAAAGAAGATACAGAACCGACACAAATTAGCAATTATAGACCGATATCACTACTCAACGCTGATTATAAATTATTAATGGCAATACTGGTGCAGAGAATGAAAACAATAATACATAAATATATACACCCTGATCAGAACGGCTTTATACCCACCAGACAAATTAGAAATAATCTTAGATCAATTATCAGTATACTGGAATACTATGACCAAAGGATAGAAACCGAAACGGCAATAATTTCTCTCGATGCCCAGAAAGCGTTTGACAACGTAAACTGGAACTTTTTGATAAAACAATTGGAGAAAATGAACTGTGGACAGAAATTCCACAGATTAATACAAAAAATCTATACTCATCAGACAGCAAAAATAGCGATAAATGGTGATTTGACACAAATCTTCGACATACAGAAAGGGGTAAGACAAGGATGCCCTATTTCACCATTATTATTTATAATAGTCCTGGAAACCCTTTTAAATGAGATAAGGAAAGATGAGAATATTAAAGGATTAAAAATTAGAGGAGAAGAATACAAATTGTTGGCCTTTGCAGACGATGTGATATTTAACCTGGAAAATCCGAGACAATCAGGACCAAAGCTAATATCAAAGATAGAAGAATACGGAGATGTCACGGGACTCAAAATAAATAAACAAAAAACCAAAGTATTGACTAAAAATATGAACCAGATGCAGAAGGCAGAATTAGAGGAAAAAATTGGACTCCAAATTGTAAAGAAGATAAAATATTTACGTATCTGGCTGACAGCGAAATCCACAACAATTAAAGAAGATAATTACACTAAATTATTAAAACAAATTAAAAGAGATTTGGAAATATGGAACAAAATTCAACTTTCACTGATAGGTAGAATTAACTCAATAAAGATGAACATTTTACAGAGAATATTATTTCTATATCAGGTAATACCAGTACATCCAGGGAAGGATTTTTTCAAAAAACTTAACAAAATAGTAGCAACATATATATGGCAAGGGAAAAGACCCAGAATAAAAATTAAAGCATTACAAGACACAAGAGATAAGGGAGGCCTAGCATTACCAAACTGGGAGTTATATTGCAAAGCGGCCGGTATAATTTGGATCAAAGATTGGATAAAATTGGAAAATAAGAGAATATTATACCTAGAAGGATTTGACCTTATAAGAGGATGGCACGCTTTCTTATGGGATGGACCGGATAAAAAGCACACATATTTCCAATGACATATTATTAGGGCTTCACTATATAAAATCTGGCTGGGAATAAAAAAAAGATACTATACAACAATACCGAGATGGTGGTCCCCGATGGAAGCATTAATATTTCCGAATACTTTAGAAATAGGCAAAATGGGGAAATATCAAGATCTGTTAAATAAAGAGGGAGAACTTCTTCCAAAACAACAACTCCAGGAGACCAACACAAACATAGACTGGTGGCACTACATCCACATTAAATCAAGATATCACAAGGATAAATTACAATACGGAATAGCCATGGAGCCGAATGATTTGGATAAAATTCTTTTAGGGACCGACCAAAAAACAATAACCAAACTATACAATTTCTTGCTAAAAGACACCCTTCTAGAAGAAATGGTTAAACAAAACATGATAATGTGGGCCAGGGACATAGGACATAATATCCAACTTACAGAATGGGAGAAATTATGGAAACAAAATATTAGAATGACGAGAGCTATATCCTACAAGGAAAATTTAATAAAAATGTTCTATAGATGGCATTTACCACCGGCCCGTCTAGCCAAAATCCACCCAAACACATCTGCATTGTGCTGGAAATGCAAAAATCAAAAAGGATCATATTTTCATATGTGATGGAAATGTAGCAAAGCACAACTTTATTGGCAAGAAATTAAAACCATAATAGAAGAAATAATAAATCTCCAGACACCAAATAAACCAGAGCTCTTCTTATTCGGTATGATGACATCACAATATAGTAAAGAAATAAAATACCTTAGTACCCATATTCTCACAGCAGCGCGAATTATATATGCCCAAAATTGGAAGACAGACCTGATCCCGAGCAGAGAAAAAAATCATATCCAAAATAAACGAATGTGCCGAAATTGATAAGCTAACTTTAGAATTGCAGGACAAAGAAGAAAATGAATTTTACCAAGTATGGCACAAATGGTACCAATGGCTGGAAAGTAAAATAACAATAAATTAAAATATGACAAATAGGGTTGCAGAAAGTTGAGAGATATAGAACAAAAAAGATATCTAAACACCAATACTTACAACTCTAAGTTGAAATACATGATAATTGACCATGTAAATTGCATAAAATTTAAGATATGAACTGTAGATGGCTGACAACAAATATGTATATGTAGTACGAGTGGTGTAGGTGGAGGGAATGGTTGTATTTTTGTTGTTTATGTCTATTGTCATTTTTTTGTATGTTTTAACGTCTAATAAAAAAAATTGGGGAAAAAAGAAAACGTAGATCTAAATAGTTTGCTATCCAAAGGACCCTTTACTGCAAACAAAAAAGAGAAAGAATTAAGTTCTGATTCTCACACAAGAACTATTATTAGATGGAAAATACAATCAAAGTTAGCTTGCTGATGAAACATTTTTAATTTTAACATCCTTTTGCCAAAGATCAATGAAGCTTAACACTATGATTCAAACGGCAAGCTATATTTTAATTCTCTAATTCAGAAGCAAAAAATAATAAAACATTTTATATTGTTTTATTTTGTCATAATGAAGTATAAAAACATTTTTAAAACAGCAAAAAATGAAAAATATTATAAATTTCATAATCTTACAAGTTACAAGTTATTTCAAGACCAGCATAGTTTCTGATAATGAAAAGAAAACTAGCAGTGAAAATCTTGTTAAGTCTCTTATGACATGAAAAGTATTACAGAAATAAACTGGAGAAAATTTCCTGAATCTTTATTCACCAATTATTTTACAAAAGAAAACCCCCAAACCACTAGGATGACACTGAGAAATGACAAACCTAAATAAACCACTAACAATTGGCAATATAGTCTCAGATAGTCATTCAGAGAAAATTATTCAGTTTTGTCCAAAATAATACAACAATGTGTGATATAACACTGTAGATTCTGCCAGAGATAGTAGCTTATGCTATCATCATAATAATACAGACAGAAATAATGAGTTAACATAGTAAAAAAAAAAATTCCCCACTGTGAATGCCTAGCTGAAGTCTCTTAAGCACTCATCTTTCTTCTGTCTGCCTAGTTTTGCAAACCTGAGTTTCTTGTGCGCTTACTCTGGAGGAAGTCCCAGTTAAAAGATATTTAAGGAACATAAGAACTGCAGCTAAGCATTGCAATACAAAATTCCTTATTAATTCCCACACAGCTCAATAGGATTTATATTAAGTATGTATGCACAGGATCATTAAAGAGACCTCTTGAGAATATCCATGTGCATACACGGAAATGCTGTCTATAGCAGGAAAATAAAAAGGGAAGAGCTCACCATGAATTACAAATACTATAGAAATTGGGAGGCAGACAGGGAGTTGGGTTATATCATATGCATATGGCAAGGAAAAAGCATTTGACACAGCAAATGAAATGAGAAAAGCACAGTTAAGGCAGTAGTGGTGGCTAGGTGCATACTCAGGGATTTTTTTTCCCCTTAGACCCTCATAGAGAGACTATTTACCCTTCCCCCTCCCCGCCACCATCCGTTATTGTGGCAGAACTCATGGAAGTCTCAATGGAACTTTAAGTAACCCAGGTTGAAAAATTCTGATATGGAGACTGAATTAGGTACAAATCACATGAAGAAAGCCTGAATGGTTGAGATGAAGGGAAAGATCAGGAGAATTGTGGTTGATTTGCACTGAGTCATGCTGGCCACATGACCACAGAGAAGTCTTCAGACAGCGCTGGCTTTGAAACGGAGATGAGCACCGCCCTCTAGAGTCAGGAACAACTAGCACATATGTGTAAAAGGAACCTTTACCTTTTTAGTCATTAAATAAGAAACTGATAATTTTGAAAACTAAATAAAAATTATGAATCAATATAGGGACATGGGGAAAGCAAAGTTATATATGTACGGATAAGTATACTTTATTTAACAAATGAATTTATTTAGCATAATGAATGGTGATATTGTAAACTAGATTTTCTATATCATATCCATTTTCATGTTCTTTTTTGTACTTTTGATTCTGGCTAATTAAAAGCTTTTTCCTACATTGCCACTAGAGCAAGCAGACAGTTGTTTCTCCTAATTTTTAACAATGTTATATGAGGAAGGCCACTTGATCTTTTGTATGTATGTTTATATTTCTTTTCATATCATTTTTTAGCTTTATGTAAATTTGTATAAGATTTGTAGAATCAACTCAAAGTTGACACTATAGCATATTAGCATAATTTCTATTATATTTAACTATGTCTCACGATTAGTAAGCTTAGAGATAGTCCTTTCCAAATATGTCCAGGTTTTAAAAGACACTTGTATTGACTACTATTCTAATCAATATTATTGGGATAGAGGCAGATATCACTCAGAGAAAACCTCCTTTTTTCAATCTAAAAGAAAAGAGGATGATTGGTATATTAGATCTATCAAAACAAGAACTCCAGTTTGCATAAATGTATACAATAGATCTATGCAAATAAGACTTTTTTTCATTCAAACTGAAGAGTCAAGAGTGAAACAGAATATGACTTGATTTGAATTACTACAATGTAGGCTTGAACATAAACGGTTCATATGGTGTGATTGAGTTCACTTTTGTCTTCCTCCATCAATGCTCTAGGTATCTCTTCTGCTGCTTCATCTTTCATAATTCCTTGATTGACTCTGAATCCAGGAGTCTATGGATAAGGAAATGCCACCAGGAGTAATTTAATCAAATGTTCTGATTGCCTACATACTCTAGAAGTTCACCAGGAATTCAATGGAGCTACTTATCAGTAGCTGGAAGTTCTGAAATGATGCTGAATATTTTGAATGAATATCAGAATGCTGACAACATATGAACCGTGAACTGTATTGCTCAATGCCTCTCTATCATATACAGGTTCTTACAGACAACTACTTCTGCAACCCTGATCCTCATAAAAATATGTCCCTGAAGATCATTGCCACTTTTTTCTCCTTACCTTAGTGTTGCAATGGATAAAAAACCTACAACACAAGAATATATTCCCAAGAAATGATTCTCTCCCAACCAGGCTTCCATAATACATCCACTTATTAATTCATGCAAAAACTGTGTTATTAAAAATACAGGTGTTGATTACTAGCAAGTCTGAAACTCTATATCCAGGCAGCTGAATTTGAATTCATTGTTTGGCAAATGTACTACAGACTTACCAAAAATAAGACATAATAATAAAAGGTTTTTTAAAAATAGTGATGGATATGTTTTGTTATGGGAATGCAATAGATATAGTTACTTCGACATTATCAAAACATTTAACTAAAACTCTCTTGAGATTAGGTAGAAAAGATTAATTTGGAGTGGATCCATGCTATCATTAGATGAAAAAGTGGTTGGTCACCTCATGCTTGATTATTGCAACAAATTCTAAATGAAACTGCCCCTAAAGACCATAAAGAGAGAGAGGGAGAGGTAGGGAGGGAAAGAGGGAGAGTGATATTGTTGTCCTGTTGTTCTTTTTCATGCTGTGAGCCACCCAGGATCTATGTGAGTTAAGTATTGTTTAATTCAAATTTACAAATAGCAATATCTGCCTTTCAATAAAAGGCAGACACTGTTCTGGTGTTATTCTTAAGTGATGTAAATATGGATCAAGACGATTTTTTGAACTCCCGTATGATACTAGTTAATCTAAAATGCTTTTACTAATGTACAGCATTCATATCTGTCTTTTAAAAAACCCTCTGGAAACATTATACATTTGAAAAAGCTTGTATGAAGAAAAGTTTTGCTATCTGTATAGATCTGCTTGTGCTTCACTAACTATTGAATTTATTTCAATCAACTTCATTATACACTTGCTCTCAGTTGAAGTATTCCCACTCTTGTCCTCTTTATCAAGACATTTTCAGGAAAATGATTACCTTTTTTTTTGTATGTGAATTTTTAAGGCTTAAGTTGGATTTACCAAGTGTGCATTATGCAAAAGCTTGGCAACTTGATCATAATAACCATGTTAAATTAACATGATCAAAGAGCCTTGGATAGTACAGTGGTCTAAAGCACCCTGTTATTAACACCAGCTGCCTGCAATTATTGCAGGTTCGAATCGCACCAAGGCTCAAGGTTGACTCAGCCTTCCATCCTTTCTAAGGTAGGTAAATTGAGGACCCAGTTTGTGGGGGCAATAAGCTGACTTTGTATAAATATACAAAAGTATGAAGGCTATTGCTTAGCGCATTGTAAGCCGCCCTGAGTCTCCGGAGAAGGGTGGCATATAAATCAAATTTTAAAAAAAATTAAACTTTTAGAAAAGAAGAATTTAACAAGATCTTCAGAAAATAATAATCATTATTATTTTGCAATGGTTATTATTTGTAATTTGTAAAATTATAGAATTTTTTTAAGAATTAGGTAGGACCTTGAAGATATTCCAGTTTAAGATCCATTCAATGCAGGAAATCAATACAAGTAGTCCTTCCATTACAATGGTTATTTAATGACTGTTCAAAACTGTACAACAGACACCCCAGCCACCCCCAAATTACTTATAAACTGTCTTTGAAGGTATGACTGCCATCCCGCTGTCATGTGATTGCATTTTGGGCACTTGGCAACCAGCTCACATTTACAAGTGGTTACAGTCAGTGGTGGGATGCTGCCGATTTAACAACTGGTTCAGTGATCACGTGCTGTGGGCGCATGCACAGTTTTACAAATACTAACTTTCTGTGTTACCACTTGTAAGTAACACAGGTGAGGCGCGGCAATCCACTTTGCCACGCCAAACAGCTGAGAAGATAAAGGTAAGTAAAGAACAGGGGCGGGCGGGCTGAGGTGATCGTCAGAGCGAACTGGTTTGCTCCCAGCTGATCATCAGAACTATTGATTTGCCCGAACCGGTCCAAACCAGTAGAATCCCACCCCAGGTTACAGTGTCCCACAGTCATGTGACCACAATACATGACATTTTTGCCAATTTCTGTTTTGTTTTTTGTTTTTTGTTTTTGCTGGTTTCTGGTTATAAAAACAATGTAAAATCGAATCTGATCATGTGATGCCTTGACTTACAGCCTTGATTTACATTCAAATTCTGGGCTCCGTTATGATTGTAAGATAAAAGCTACCTATATTGCATCAACTGTGACAGATGACCATCCAGCTTCTGTTTAAATAGTTCAATAAAGGAGTCCAGTCTCTTACATTGTTGACTGGTTTTTTAACCATTTGGAACTTTTTCTCTGATGTCCCATAACCCTGTGAAGTAGCCTGACAATGAATTAGGACTTAGATTTCCGTGCTTCTAGTCCAATATCTTAACCATAACAGCATATAGGCTCACTAATGTTTTTATTATTTTAATTATAAGATTTATGTCACAGTGCTTGCACATCAGGCAATCACATTCAATTCCCTTTCCATTGCATTAAAAGATACAATTAACACAGCATGTTTAATTCAATTGGCATGGTGGGAAAGAGTATCATGCGAACATAATAACTCAATCAGTGGTGGAATAATGAGGACTAGTTTTAGTGACAAAGAGCTCCAGAGCTATTTTGAGCTAAATGGTATAACAGGCAGACCTTGATCATTTGGTGGCTGGTTATCAATATTATGCTTAATTATTTTAATTAATGAAATTTCTGGACAATGACTGTAAGACAGATCACTCGACCTTAGCCAAACAATCTGAATCTTTTCCAGACTAGACATGTGTTCCTTCTTTGTCTCTGCAGTCCCCAGCCATAATCTTCACCTTACCAGACTTGAAATGTCTTTCTTTTCTTTTTCCATTTAAGCCTGCAGCTCCTTTCAGCTCCTCCGGTCCCAGTCCAGAGTCGGACTGTCCTGCCAGCCTTTTCCCTTGGTTTTTGGGCATATACTACCAAGCAATATCTTCCTGGTGTTCGTGTTTCCTATTTCAGAAGACAGGAGAATGCCTGATAAACAAGATGCTGCAAGGCGAAAGAACTCGTTTCTTTCCTTCCACCTATTTGCTTAGTCCCTAATTATTTGTCCTTTTCTCCTGCTGCAGAGATAGAAAACATCTCACAAATTATTGGCTTCCTAAACTCTCTTTTTCTTTATTAACTCTTTTAAACTATTTTTCCTAAGCTTCCTTTCTTTGCCTTGTTCTTCCTTCTCATGGTTTCCCATCCCTTACTACCAAAGAATTCTGAACAGCAAATAGAAAAACAGTAACAATACAATTCAAACAAAACAACTAATACAATAGGAGACCTAACAGTAGGGTCCAAGAAAAGTCAAAATAGTCCCCGCAAGTGCACAAAGTGTGCTCTTTTCATGTGTGCTGCTTTGCTTTCATGTGGATTTCATCTGTATTGTTCCAGCTAGTCTTTATAATTTGGACAACCTGTGGCTTCCAGAATATCTCCAAGGCTGTCCTACAAAGAACTCATGATTCTGGTTCAGTTCTGATTAAGATGTGCATTATAATCAGCAGGGCCTCTTTGCTTTCAGTCATTTCCTTATTTTTATTGCTTTGGCAAATCCCACGCTCTAATTTATTTATTTTATTTCTACAGCCACCATCTCAAGAAGCACCCTAGCCCATTTTTTCTCTGACTGGAATAATATTTTATCTCTTCTTTCCTCCTTTACTCGCCAGTTACTCTTCCAGATCTCTAAGATTCCTATTTCTACAACAAAAGCAATTTGTTGTTTTATAGAGTTGCATGAAATTAATATTCAATTATTGCAATTTTATATAGTTAGGTTTTTTTTTAAAAAAAAGTGGATTGTGGTGTAGGAAACTGCAAAATACTTCATCGACATGAATACAAAATAGCTTTCAATTAAAAGTAATTTTAAAAACACTACTAATTTTGCAACTTAGGGTAAATGTCTATATACACATATAGACACAAATGCATAGTTATATTTGACATAAAAATAGATAATAGTTTCACAGCTAGAGAAAGGGAAACAATAGTATATATATAAAAATAGTATCGGGTACAGAGAGAGAATAGCAATAAAAATAAATATACAGTAATTATACGACAAGCAACTTCTGCTATCAGCAGTATTATGTTGTGCAAGACTCCTGTGAGTACTGTATTGTCTTGCTGAAGAATTATTAGAAATATAAACCAATTTAAATATTGTTTCCATTTCATCAACTTTTATTTTTAAAAAAACAGAAGAAAACTGCCATTTTTCTGCAAACTGAAAAAAATTCAACTCCGTAATTTGTATTTGCTATCAGTTCCAGTGATTAACCAAAAAGATATTTAATACATGAGTAAAAATTTGTTCAATTAATTATACTGATTAATTAATTGAAGTTTGTAATCCTAGTTTTCATCTGAACAGCATGTGGCTTATTACTGTATAAACTTGAATGCATAAATCTGTAGACCAGTTCATATTTAATAATTTGAGTATTGTGTAATAGTTTATTTCAGTCAGACTATGCTGATTTTCAGCATGCTTCAATTCAGAATAAACTGGAAGTATTTACATAGATTTCAAGGCACTTGTCCTGAAGTTTATTTTAAGATACAAGTTGAACTCATTACAGAACTGCATTGCAGTATTGTATATACCAATGGACATATCAATGTCAAATAAACAATCAACACATCATTCAGAAAAAATAGTGTCTTATCTCATGTTTCTACATTTATAACTTCCTAGTGACAATATGCATAATCTCTGCAAAACACTCTTCACTCGTCATACTTGCCTCTATTGCTGCCAGAGCAGCATTTCTTATTTTAACCAAGGTTTCACCAGACCAAATGTCAATTCCTCCACTTGGTATGAAAAATTACTTTACAAACATTTTGCCAAAGCAGCATTGATTATAGTAAATATAAAATATGTATATGTTTATTTTAGGAATATATAAAACTTTATTTTTGATATTAATAAAATGAAATCAGTAAAAAAATACTTTTACTATGGTCTCAGAGCAGCTGGATTGTTACAAATAATTAAGCACATGACTGACCTCTGGAATATTATGGATACCTTTAAAATATTTTTCTTCTGATAAATTGTTATGTATTTATATAAGACAAAAATAAGGTAAAATGCAAATTAAAAATTAAAAATACTTTTCATGAAACCAGGAAAATTCAACTGTCATCACATAACATATGTTCATATCTTTATCACATCCTACCAAAAATAAATACAGTAGCTAGGTTCAATGAAGTAGTGAAATGCCCAGCATATTTCTTATCTTAGAGTATATATCTGGTCTAATTCGTGCATCTAAAAATAATTAGACTTCCAACAGTCAATGGAAAATATTTCTATTATTATATTATTATTTTATTGATTATTTTATTTTATAAATAATTTTATAAATACAATTTTATCATATTATATTTATGTTTTATATTATTTTATAATATTGTATGGTGATGTATGGTTATGTGATGTATACTGACTCAAATCTTAAGCAAATCATTTCTGTTTCAAATACCACAGTTGAAAAGGAAACAAGAAAGTCGAAGTAATTATCAATCTCAACAGTGAACAGTATGGAAGAATAATAGGGGAAAGGGGTCAAGGAATAGAGTAGAGTAGAGTAGAGTAGAGTAGAGTAGAGTAGAGTAGAGTAGAGTAGGGTACAGTAGAGTAGAGTAGAGTACAGTAGAGTAGAGTACAGTAGAGTAGAGTAGAACGGAACGGAACGGAACAGAACAGAATCTGGGAACCTGGGACGTGCTGAAGCAGAATCTATACCAGTGATGGTGAACCTTTTAGGCACTGAGTGCCCAAAGTGCACGCATGTGCCCAAACTGCAAGGCATGGACGCTTGCACGCAGGCACCCCACACATTCGTGGCAGAGGCCCAAAACAGAGCTGAGGCAACAGCGCACGTGCCCACAGAGAGGGCTCAGCGTGCCACCTCTTGCACATGTGCCATAGGTTCGCCACTACTGACCTATAGTATTTCTGATAAATGGCTGTCTAGTTTCTTCTTAAAAATCTCCAGTGATGGAGACCCATGATTTCTGAAGGCAAGCTATTCCACTGGTTAATTGTCCTCACTAATATAGGGTGACCAGACGTCCCGCTTTTGGCGGGACAGTCCCGATTTTCAACGATTTGTCCCGCGTCCCGCTGCATTTTTAAAAAGTCCCGATTTTTGGAAGGAATGCAGGACAAGCTAGGGAACGGCGGGAGAACGGGGTTTGCTTACCCCGCCCACTCCCAATCTATTGCTGCCTCCTGAGTCCCAGCTGATGGCTAGAGGGAAAAAAACCTGTTTAAATTCTTGCCGCAGGGCTTCAAAGGCCCCCCCTACAGCTGATCAGGGTTAAAAGAAAACATAGGCAGCCCTTTGAAGCCCCGTAGCAAGAATTTAAACAGTTTTTTTCCCTCTAGTTTTTTTTCTCTTTGTGCAATTTAAACTGAAAACGAAACCGAAACTAAGCAGGGTGTTGCCTTTGCTGTTTGCTAGCAACGTTGGAAAGGCAGATTTCTTTTTCCTCATCAAAAAAGGTAGGTGCAAACAATGGGAAATTTATGCAAATGGCAAAAGAGGAGAGTTCAAGATTTTAAAACACGAAAGAAAAAAAAGTTCTATTTAACTAGGGAATTGTAATAATTGAGATACTATTAATTGTATATTGTGTTGAAAGCAGAAATGGTTAAGTTGTGGTTGGAAGAATATGTGGGGGAAATTATTTGGTTTATTATTATTGGTAAATATAATTAATTAATTTGTAAGAAATTGGATTGCATGGAAATAATTGGAACATTCATATTCATATTGATTAATATACAAAAAAGATAGTTATATAACTAATTGATTTATATTAAAATGTTGAATTTGTATTAACCAACTGTAATATTACATAATTAACCAATGTGAGGATGGATATAAAAATAGATGACAATGGGAAGGGGTATAATATAGAATAGAAGGGAAAAATTGATTAAGATTAGAGATGAGGATGAAGGGTAATATTGGTTTTTTAAAAAATAGATGAGGAATAAATATGGCAAAAAGGAAATATAGAAATTGTAAATTTAAGTGAAATGACTAAACACTGTTTAAATTTGTGAACTGGCCAAATACTTTGTTCAAGGAAAATACATTGTGTGTTTGTATGTGTGTTTCTAATTATTGCTATTTATTCATATTTGTTCTCTTTTATTCTTTAAAGTTTAACAATTCATTCTTTATCTTAACATCTTTATATTTGTTTGGGGTTGGTTTTCTTCCCTTTCATCTTTTTTATTGTACAGCAATCTTTCTCCTCAAACCTACCACCTCTCTCTTTTCTTTCCTTCTTACTTTCTCTTCCCACCCCTCTTCTTCTCCTTCCTACTTCCTCTTCCTTTCTTCTTCTCCTCCTCTCTTCCTCCCTCTCTTAACCTCATTCCTACTCTAATTTGCCTTCCTTCATCCCTCTCTATTGCTGTATCCTTTTATGCCCATGGACTACTCAGAGGGCTGAAAAAGTTATTTTTGACTGGTCCTCGCACTTGTGACCAGTCCTCGAACTTACGACTGTCCTCACATTTTACATTTTTTGCCCTATCTTATCACCATGGTGAAGAGAAGCAGTTGTGAAATGAGTGACATGGTTGTTAAGAATGCTGCACGGGCATAAATGTGAGGATGGTCATAAGTGTGAGGACCAGTCAAAAGTGCGAGGACCTGTCAGAAATGACTTTTTTCAGCCCTCTGAGTAGTCCCTATACACATAGCCATGGCCACCCGGTCACATGAGCAGCTAGCCACGCCCACCCAGTCACATGACTTCCAAGCCACGCCCACAAAATAAGCCACACCCACAGGTGTCCCTCTTTACCAATGTTAAAATCTGGTCACTTACACTAATAGGAAGTTTCTCCTTAATTCCAAGTTGCTTCCCTCTTTGGTTAGTTTCCAACCATTGTTTCTTGTCTTGCCCTCTGGTGCTTTGTAGAATAATTTGATCCCCTCTTCTTTGTGGCAGTCCCTCAAATACTGGAATACTGCTGTCACATCACCCCTAATTCTCCCTTTCTTTAGACTAGGCAGACCCAAATCTTCATATGTTTTAGTCTCCAGGCCTTTGATCATTTTAATTGATCTTCTCTGAACCTTTTCCAAAGTTTCAATATATTTTTTTGTAGCATGGTGACCAAAATTGGTTGCAGTATTCCAGGACTTCCACAAGTATTGTTTTCATGCTTAAAGAATGTAAGAAATCTAATATTTATTTCTTCCAGTAAAAGTACTAAACATGCATGAGCATGATTTGCCACATTTTTATCAAATCAAACCTTTATTGTAAATACACAACATGTGTACAATGAGATTGAATGGGCCTCCCTTGCTGCAGCCCCCTCCCCAAAACACAGAATACATCTCAATAACTCAAAAAATAAAGGAAAAAGAAATTCCTAAACCCAAATAAGTAATAACTAGCACTCATTCCCATATACATATATGTTTATAACATTATATTATATTACATCGGTATGAACATGTTGCACGTTGCGCTGGTCCTGCAGGTCTATCATATTAAACCTAATTGTGGTGTTATGTTGCGTTCAGAAGCCTAATGGCCCATGGATAAAAGCTATTTTCAGCCTATTCATTTGGCTGGCTATGCTTCTATATCTCCTGCCCGATGGTAGGAGAGTAAAGAAGTGCTGACCAGGATGTGAATCATCCCTGAGGATTTTCCTCACTCTGTTGAGACAGCAGGTCCTGGCTATTTCATTCACTGATATCAGGGGGCAGCCCATGATTTTTTGTCAAGCCAGCATTCCATACCATAACACAATAGGTGAGGTCAATTTTATGGATGGAAGATCTAGTGTTGGTCAAAAAAACGTTCGGTAGTGCTTGTCTGTGGGACTGTTTCCATAGCCAAGCTCTACATCCACACTTCTGTTTCCGCTCCTTTTGCTGCCGTCGATGCCTCCCAGACCTGACAACAGTCCATGAGAACCTGGAAGTCTCGCCATGCAGTTTGGTATGTTATGGGACCGCTGGAAGTTACTAGTAATACCAGATCGACTTGCAAAACCAATGTTTAGCAACTCTGCACAGGTGTAGACAAGTTTTATCCCATACATTCCTCTGTTCACACACATCCATACACACATTATTTCAAACCCAGCGCACCAACACCAGAAGCTCAGGGCCGCAGTGTCTGCATGCGCTGCCATCTTGAATTTTTTTTTATGGTTAGAGTTCTATGATTTTAGCAGACATATAACAAACAGCAATGGAAATGGTAATTTTTTCTGGATGAAGAAGCTGAGATTTTAAAAAATGTGGTGCAGCTGTCCAGTAACAAAGTAAAAGCAAAGTTGCTGTAACAAGATAAAAGTGAAGTTGCTTTGACTATTGTAAAATCACATTGTAGTTGATTTTGCACCACACATTGAAGAAAACTAACTAGTATGAATCAGCAGGATTAATCAAACTAATATGTTAATCAATTACTGTAGGGACAGCTCATCAAAAGCAAAGTGCTGATTTAAGACTTTGGCCCAGAAAGAAATCACATCCACATCTATATACTATAACAAAGTTAGATATGCCAACACTGACATAAAAAGGCTTGATTGCTACATTATTTATAGCTTGATGTGTTTAAAGTCTCAAAATCTCAGTCAAGGCTAAAAATATACATAGAGTTACAAATAAGCACAGCAGTGTTCTACAAAATGACATTCTTAGCAACAACTTTCTCTCTAATTTCTAACATGCTATGTGTAGAAAAAATTATTTTGTGCAGTTTTTCTCTAATCAAGTAAAAATTGTGCAATATAATAAACTGTATGAGTAAAATGCAAATTACATGATAATGGTATATTAAATGGCTACATTTTCTTTCCTAAAATATAAAAACTAGAAATTAATAATACAAGCAGATACAGTACAGGTAGACTTCACTTATTGACTACTTTGTGCAGCAACTGTTTGAAATTAGGGTGGTGCTGAAAAACTAATTTTGAAAACTTTTGCAGCATCCCTCAGTTATGCGATCACTATTACAGTTAGTACACATTGTCCTGTGCCATCTTTTTTCCTTGCCCTCACTGAATAGAGAGATTACAGAGGAAGAGCTTACATGAGAGGAAACAGACACAAAATGTGAAATACACATTGAAAGGAATGTCCTGGAACAGGCTGGGAACCAAAAGGAAGGTAAACAAACAGCTGATATATTCCTTATTGTGTGCCATCTTACTCTCTTGTAACCTCTTCCTATTCAAGAAATACAAATACAAACAATATAAGGTTCTTGCTAACTAACCTAAGACATCTGTCCTAAAGGACAAGTGTGGGAAACTCCCAGACAGGTAAGAAGGAGGGGGTCAAGTGGGGAACTAACCTTGAGTCCTTATTCAGGCATAAGAGACAAGACTGACAAGCCTCCACCAAGTTTCATGGGACCTCCCTATGAAGGGAGATTGGGGAGCTTCTTGTAATAAAGGTAGAATGCAATAAAGTATTGATCTGAACCTTTCACAAGTGGAACTCATTGCTTGCAAGGGAGTTGGGAAAAAGGGAAATTGAAATAAAATCCTAAGGATGTAAACAAAACAAGCCTTGTCAGTTACAATCACCAGCTGCAAGCTGGCTACCTCGGCATCAAAGTGAGTATTCCAAAGGGCTGCAGCATTGGAAAAATAAAAGCACAGTCACAGTTGTATAATTTCCCACTTAACAACTACTTCAGTTAACAACAGAGCTACCTCTCCCATTTGCTAAATGAGGACTCTCTATATAATATCATATACATACTTAAAAGTTGTGAAGTCATTTTAACTTCTGGAAGGGGAGGCTGTTTTCACCCACCTGGAGGCTCGAGGAAAGTCTCCAGAGCCTGGGGAGGGCGAAAAACTGGCCTACCAGAAGTACCAGAAGTCTGGAAATGGGCCAATTTCTGGCCTCCGGAGGGCCAGAAGCTCCAGGAGGGGCCCTCCTGGAGGCTCCAGGGAATCCTCTGGAGCCTGGGGAGGGCAAAAACGCTCCTCCTGCCATGGTGCAGGAGGCCGAGTAGGCCATGCCCCCATGGCCACGCCCACCGAGCAACCGGGCACCAAATTGGTTGCTGAAATTTTTCAATCCTATTCCTGTGCTGATGTAACTGTAAAAGCATTTCTATTAAAAACTCAGCCATGTCAAGGATGAGTTGCTTCCATGAACTATGAATTATATGACAGCTAGAACATTTAGAGACTGTTTTTTTTCTTTAACTGATTGATGAATTGTGTATATAGAATTCATCATTCCCCTCATAACATAAAAGGTTGGATTCACAATTATAGCAGACCCAAAACTAATTTGTTTTGTTTTGTTTTGTTTTCTTGAATTTAAAAACAGTTCCTATTAAATGCTGTAACAGTAAAACAAAATTCCATGACAGCATCCATCTATTTTGTAAATTCTACTTGTTTCAGAAAAAAAAAACCTTGATTACTGAAATCTTACAGAGTTCCAACCCTAAAAATTAGTTTAAAAACAATATCCAAAATCTTGGCTTCTTACATAGTATCACATTCTTTCTGAGACTTTTTTGTATTTTATTCCTATAACCTTCCTACATCACAACAAAACGATAGACTTAAACGTAGGACCATTATTAGAAAATCATCATCAATGTAATAGTAGCTTACGCCAACTGAAAGAATAAAATTAAGCTGGCAATCCATTATCTGATTACATGGATTATTAATGTCAATACAAATAATACAATAATCATGTATGAGACTATCCAGTTAAGTTGGCCGTTATTAATTTTATTTCAGACTGTTTTTAATTCAGCTAACCCAACAACAAAAAGTTTCACATTCATTGTTATATAAAAATAAGTTTTTAAAACATTTTATTCAAATCCCCAATCTGGATGGGGAGGAACAGGCTCAGACTCAACCCATCCAAGACCGAGTGGCTGTGGTTCCCGACGTCCCGATATAGTCAGCTGGTACCATCGCTGACTATCGGGGGTGAATCATTGGCCCCGGCAGAGAGGGCGCGCAACTTGGGCGTCCTCCTGGATTCACGGCTGTCTTTTGAGGAGCATTTGACGGCCGTGACCGGGAGGATTTTTCATCAGGTTCGCCTGATCCACCAGTTGCGTCCCTTTCTGGATCGGGACTCATTACACACGGTCACTCATGCCCTCGTCACCTCTCGCCTGGACTATTGTAATGCTCTCTACATGGGGCTCCCCTTGAGGAGCACCCAGAGGCTCCAATTGGCGCAGAGTGCGGCCGCGCAGGTGGTGATGGGAGCGACGTGGCACTCCCATGTTACTCCTCTCCTGCGTGAGCTGCACTGGCTCCCGGTGGTCTTCTGGGTGCGCTTCAAGGTGTTGGTTACCACCTTTAAAGCGCTCCATGGCTTAGGACCCGGGTACTTACGGGACCGCCTACTACCACCAATAGCCTCCCACCGACCGGTACGTTCCCATAGAGAGGGGCTCCTCCGGGTGCCGTCGGCCAAACAATGTCGGCTGGCAGCCCCCAGGGGGAGAGCCTTCTCTGTGGGGGCACCCACTATCTGGAACGAGCTCCCCCCAGAGTTACGGAGGATCCCAGATCTTCGTGCCTTCCGCCGTGAGTTAAAAACTTTCCTGTTCCACCAGGCAGGCCTGGCCTAATTCTTCCCTTTTCCCCTTCTGTTGTAAAATAATTTAGAAATTTTAAATTGTAATATTTTAATTTGGGGTTTTAATATTGTAAATTTGGGATTTTAAATATCGGGGCCAATGTTTAATTCGGTTTTATTTGGCTTTTAAATTTTGTATATATGTTTTTTATTTATGGCTGTTCACCGCCCTGAGTCCCCTCGGGGAAAAGGGCGGTATATAAATTTAATAAAATAAATAAATAAAATAAATAAATATATGTACATGAAATGTTGCTACTGAGGCACAGAAATAAATCTAGAATACATGTGCAGAAAATTTCAAAACAATACAGGTAGTGTTTAGAAATGCCTAGTTTAGCCACTGTTTGCAGTTATAACGGTGATGAAAAAGTAATTCTATGATCAATTCTCATACAACCTTCACAGATCTGTAAACAAAGGAAAGTTTAATAAGATCATAAGGATAGGGTGGTTTCATCAGTGACTACATCTTTTAACAACCAAGTTGCCAGTCCAAATTTGTGGTTGATAAACTGGGAGTCTGTTGAATAATAATAATAATAATTTATTAAACCTGTATGCTGACAGACTCTCAATAACTCTGGGCAGTTCACAACAATGAAACAAAGAAGTTACAACAAAATCAGTAAAACATAAAGATAAAAGATGGCAAGCACAATGAAGCAAAGGCCTGGATGAAAAAAAAATAGGTCTTCATGGCTGTTTTAAACAACAGAGTAGGGACTATTAGATCTTGCAGGAGAAAACCTCATTCCACAGGGCAGACTCTGCTACACAGAAGGCGCATTTCCAAAATCCCAATAGATAGCATTGTTTAACTGAAGATACGCAGACCATGCCAACTCTGCACTATCAATTTGGTTAGAGACATATTATGGGATACAGGCAATCCCTCAAATAACCAGGCCCTTTGTCATTTAGGACTTTTAGAGGAAGCAACCAGCACCTTGAATAGCATCTGGAAGCAAACTGGCAACCCGTGCAGCTTGTAAAGCAGAGATATGACATTATGATTAATAGGCTTCAGGTCACATAATTTACTTGTTTATTACAGTTTCCCTAGCTTAGCGGTCTCTAACTGGGTCAACTGTAAACGCTCATTTTCCCTAATAAACAGAGTCATTGTGCATTGCTGATGTCAAGGAACAAGAATGTTGGTGTTGTCATTAACCTTCCAATTTTGTGCATGTTTCATCACTTAAGTTTGCTACTATGGGAATTATAGAACACCACAAAAATAAAAGGCAAGAGCACAGTTTAAATAGTATGGCAAATTGTTTCAATTGAACTAATTTATGCTAAATTTAATCTAAAGCAAACGTGCATCAGAACATAAACACAGGTAAATTTAACGACTGTACCAAACATGAAAAGTTGCTGACTTTATCATGTTCCACTGCAGCAAAGGACCAGAGAGGGTGGGAAAGAGAGATTACCAGTACATATTTTTTCTTCCAATAGAATAGATGGTAAAAAAAAAAAATAGCATTCAATTATATAACGGCAGAATTAAGATCATGAGGTTTTGAAATATTCATAATCATACTAACATCATACAGATAGATGAAAATATATCTCTGTATATTTCATGGTCAAGCATTTAGAAAAATGGATCCTCAATAAATCAGAAAATGTAAAAGTAATGTAGCCTTTTTAAGGCTATCTCTCCAAAGAAATAATAAAAAAACAACATTTTTAAAAAAATAATGTAATCCTTAAATGAACTAGCAAAAAGAAACATTGTAATGGAAATATAGACGGTTACTGTTATGATTTGAAAAATATGATCCATATAAGTGGTTATGCTTATGGAGGAACCAAATTACATACTGTATGTACCAAATGTAGACTAAATGAATTACTGGAAGAAAAAGTAAGGATCTAGAGGCAACTCTAGCTACTCTGAGACTTAACCTACAAAACAAGAAACTCTAACCTAAGCAAGAAGACTATATCCAAACTGACCATAATATGGAACAAATTACTAAAAGAAACGACCTGTATATGAATCTTTAGAGAAAGACTGATGGAAACAAGTCACTCATAGAAGAATAAGAAATTAACCAAGAATAATGCCCTTGCTGTCTAGTTCAACCCAGTCCAGTACAGCCCCACTGGAGCTAAGCAACCAGTTTCGTTTTTGCCCTGGAAGAAAGCATGCAGACCCCTGAAAAAGGGACATCATCTTCTTGTTATAGGAAGAAAAGTAGCCAGACTTCCATAGGAAAAAAAGATAAGTCTTGGTGATCGGAGACTCAGTTCTGAATGAAACAGAATCAGCTGCCTATAGACCGGACAATCAATCTAGGGAGGTATGTTGTCTCCCTGGAGGAAAAATCAAATGTGTGCCTTAGAACCTTACTAAAATAATCAAGCTTACAAATTACTATCCCTTTCTTTTCCTTCAAATGGGGATGACAATGAACCTAAAAACAATATCAAGAGACTATAAGCAGCTTGGCAAGAAAGTTATGGAGTTAAGGAATTTGAGTTGGTAATAAATATTTAATTCCCCTAGGGCAGATTGGCTGCATTTTATTGTATTTGCAAAAAAGAAAAAAAAATCTGAGTTCCTGGAATACAGAACTTACAAGAACATCTTGCACAATTTCATTATATGATGCTGGTTAATTTATGTATGGAACTAGCCAGGTTAAAGTGCTCAGCCATGTTAAGCAACTAAATTCAGGGGCCAGGAGGGCTGTTCAGCACAGAATACGACTTGTCTGCAAATATCTTAAAAGAAAAAAAAATAATTGAAATCCAATGACATGTGACTTTAATAAGAAAATAAAGGCTACTCAAGTTTGTGGTTCATAGTTGAAACTTAACTGTCACCCATAACATAGAATTAAGGACAACGGTGAAATATTAGGTAGCCTTTTATTTCAATATGTCATGTCTCAGTATAAGTTGTCAAAGCAAGACAATGAACATTTGGGGGGGGTGGATTATGTAAGCCTTTATTCATTTCTTCCCACAAATTCAGTCTCCAGGTGCATTTTCTTACTGTAGTTTGAAAGTGGTCCTTTCCTTTCATGTCATTTCAAGGGCTCTTGTCTATTTACCCTGGCGCGTTTTACTTCCTTACAAGCTGACTCCAACAATTGATTGGCTTTTTCACAGAGGAAGGAAAGCCCTTCTGAAACGATAATTGCCCTGATCTAAGAGCTTCTAAGTTCTTTGTCTTTATTGTTTATATTGTAATAGTAAAATGTTTGCATAGCATTTCTGGTGGTTCAAATTCAGTGGCATTATCTTTTATCATTTTTCCTTTTTTCATTTTAGCCAGCTGAGAGCTAAGCACTAAAAAAATACAGGATCAAAGCATTTCATTGTCTAGTCACTTGAGGAAAAAGGGTTACCTCAACTGATTGAAGAAATAATGAAACATTACAATCTTACACTTATACTTTTTTTAAAAAAAAATCCCTCAGTTACATGAGGAAAGCTAGCTAGGTAGTTGAAAAAGAAATATTTTTTAAAAAATATACATGCTGGGTTTTGAACTAGCAATCTTTTACCTAGCAGGTAAAGTTCTTAGCCCGTGTTCTACTGCAATATTAACAAAATCAACACCTAGACTTCATTACAGTGCAAAGCAGCTGGCAACAAAATAATTTTTATTTTAAAGGTAGTATTTTTTGTACCTGTATATATACAGTATGTACTTTAATGTTATAAGATTGTATATTTAATTTAACTTTACTTTGTATATTTATATTATCACACTTCTCTGTAGCTATGCACCTGCACATGTATACACACACACACACACACACACACACACACAAATACATACATATAAAAATATATAGTATATGTCCTGGAAAACCCACTCACAGCAAGGAAAGTCATTAGCAATTGTTTCTGAGAACAGAAAAGTTTTAGGACAAAGCATTAGAGAAATTGCCCATTCAGTAGTCCATACATAGACTAAATTACTTGCAATCTGTGCCAAAGCATCTCAGTTTTTACAGCATATTTAAAAACCAGTTTAGAGTCAAGCTGAATCAAGTATGAATCTAGGATAAGAGTTTAATAGCAATTTAAACAGTAATTGCAGTATACCCCTAATATAATCAGATTAAGTAGTATCAGCTCAGAAGCATGTTCTGTTTGTTACCAACTCAAGTTTCTGGACTGTTTCTAAAGGCAATCTGAAATAATTATTATGAAAATGCTCAGGATTCATGATTGAACTAGGTGTAAAAACACTATTATCAAGTAAATAAGCAAAGAAACAACAAACCTAAAATATCTGAATAGTACATTAATAGAGTATGGTAACCATAATAAGGTTATTATATTTAGAAAAAGCTTTATTTCAAACTGATTCTCCCAATGTGATTTTGATTTGTGGGAATCATCAGAATAAATAAAACACCACTAATGGGATACATTGTCCTTAGCAGCAGCTCTACTTTGTCTGGATTAAATGGATGAGGGTTGCTTCACCCTAATCTACTCCAGAGTTGGTTTCTACTTCTCTTATGTCAAATACATTTATTGTGCAATAAGCACCATTTTATAGAAACAAAAAAGCTAGCATTATTCAAAGAGGTACTTCCAATATATGGGAATGCCTATAAAGCACCTTTTTTCATCAAAACAGCAACCACAGTGTTTGCAAGTCTTGTATGACTGCTTTGGAAGTTTTTCCTCACTGCTTCTACATTCACATTCCAACAGAGCCAGCTGGAAGGAACTTCTGAAGAAGTTACACAAGCTTTCCAAACAAAATAGCTTCTTTAAATATTCTTCCATTCTTGTGAGGCACCTCTTTCAAATACTTTGAACAGTCTTAAATAATTTTGCACTTTTAAAATAAAACAATATAATAAGCCTTCCAAACTACAAATATCTTTTAAAATGTTATATTTCATTAAAGAAAATTAAATGAAGTTATGATTCAATGTACATCAGTTTGTCCCAATTACATCTTGCTCCCTGCGGATATGGATTCATCAATTCAACTCTCCTTTGAAGCACCTGGGTTCATCTCCAGCTACTCTGTCACATTTTTTTACATGTTGGATGTTATAAGTTAAGCAAAAAAATTCTGAGGAATAAGGATGGATAGTTCAACTTTGCCAAACCCTTTAATCCAACGGTCCCCAACCTTTGCAGTTTAGCGGGCCAGCTGGTGGGGAGGGGAACCAGGCTGCATGAGCTGCGGGCTGGAGGCACGTGCACGTGCAGCTGAACTTATGTGAGTGGTAGTGTGGCACGCACACAGTCCCACTTTCACAAGTTGATCTATGTGCCCATGTGCATGGGCGTTGGCCCATTGCTCACACAAATTGAGCTGCATGCATGTATGTACACACCAATCCACTGTTTGCATGGCCCATATAGGCCACAGCCCAGAGGTGGACCATGGCCCACGGGTTGGGGACCCCTATTTTAATCATATTCCCTAGAAAACTTCAGAAACTCAAAATCATGCAATATATGGGAAGCTGATAAAAGGGAAAACAGCCAGATTAGTACCTTTTTCTTTGATATATTAATATGAAATATGAAGAAAAGCTATATTTTATATAAAAGGGCATTTAAAACTATGATCCCTTGGTTACCATATCAAGATTTTTAAAAAAAACTTTGAATATTTATATAAAATGAACAAAGCTTTTCACAATGTAGAAACATCCAGAATTGTTGATTTGAAAATCTTTCTTTTTATATTACAGTTGTGAATAATCGAACTTCTACTGTAAATGTTAAGGAAATAGATTAAACATTCACTATAGAGCTATATTCAGTAGTACAGCTCATTTGACTCACAAGAATTTTGCAAATCCTTGAGAATAGAATTAAGGTGCTATGTTTTATTCCCAATCAACGGATCCAAAGAAAGCAGTACAGCAATTAAAACATTTTCCAGCACACCACTATCTTATATATTCTATACCTACAACATATATGCAACCTTATACTTGGATTTACTTGCTGAAATGAGAAGAATCTTCTCTGAAGAAATTATTTTTCTGTTAAGCGTAATCTTCCAAAACAAATACCTGTAGCTCCAGTGATATACATACAGTTTTTTTTCAAAGTACTAATGTATATTTGTAAATGCATAAAATAAGAACAAATTAAATTTGTATTTCTAAATACGCATCCATTGTTAATGTTACAAGAAGACATATAAGAGATTCAAACTCGGTTTCTTTTTTGGTAGATTTTCAGACTCATTCCTAAACTCCTTGCTCACTGCATATACCAAATGCTTTTTATTTTGCTTTATTATAGATTAGTTCACTTCATTGCAATGGTAAATAGATTGTTTCATATTAAGGAGCACCAAGTTTAATCTCATTAACTTGTATGATCCCTTTAAATAAGAGCCTATAAAACAGAACAATTAAGCAGCCACCTGTTAGAAAGCAGATAGATTTGTCTCTTGTTTCAGAGTCTTATGGTTGCTAACTTAATAGAACATATTTGCAAATCCAGAAGAAATTTAACTGAAGTAAGAAAATAAAATTCAACAAATTAATGTTTAATAAAAAAATATCTGCATGCTGTTAGCAAGCCTTCAGTATGATTGGAAATATAAACTCATACTACTTGTACCCATTAGAGTTATAAGATCATTAGAACTTTTATTATTGTTCATATAAAAGTAGGAAAAGTAGGAAAATTGTATAGCAGCAAAATGTCTATGCAATATACTTCATCATTTACACAGCTTTTGGCCATGACTTAGTACTCAAGTTTACATTTTTTCTAAAGGATAAACTGAATTAAAAACAGGCTTTGTATAAGAAAAAATCTGAGTGTGATCTAAATCAAAGAATTTGCTTTTGTAAGAAAATCAACAGAGCATTTTTCATGAGGTTTTTATGGTTCGTAAAAGCCTGGGGGTGTATAGTAGATTATTATCATAATCATAAATGATTTAAAATAATACTTTAAGGTCTATGCATAACAAACTTAAATTTCTCTTCCCTGTGGCCATATAAAACTAAATACCCATATAAAATCGAACGCAGGTAGAAAACCAAAAAATGGAAATAGAACATGTCAATTCATCTTTCCCTGAATTGGTTCATGTAACTCGTTTGTTATAATTGAATATTAACATTCTGCCTTCCCTTACATTTTCTTGTCTTACCTCCATATTAACATAATTGCTATTATCAATTCATAATCTTTAATACATAAATACACACAATACATGCAACGCATACAATATACAATACATACAATAGATAGATAGATAGATAGATAGATAGATAGATAGATAGATAGATGATATAGAGATAGAGATATATAGATATATAGATAAACAATACCTACTACAATAAGCATATTCAAAGTTACTTGGAAGTGTCTGAAACAGCGCTTACCTTGGAATTAATTGAGCAAAAAGCAGATTTTTCTTAGAAACAGTTGTTTGAGTATAATTATTATGTACATAGCACTAGTTCAACAAAAATAACAGAAGCACTTCAGTATTTTGTAGTACCCTTACTGTTCAAATCTAACTAACACAAGATTCCAGAGATCATTTTCTTCAGCATAAGAATAATATAAATTGCTACATCAAAAATAGCTCACTATATTGAGCATTTAAGTGCATTTTCATTAAGCTCCTATTTGTGTACTAGATTTGTTTTTAGCAAGGTTTTCCAAAAAGTTTATTAGTTCCTCCCTGGCAAGGATAAACATGAAGAATCTCAAAATCCAGATTCTCTGTTTGCTGACAATAGAAGTCTACTATCTTTGTGATGTATGAATAATTGACTGACTAAACAAAGAGACATAAAAGCAAATAGATCAATATCCACTTGCTAACTTGTTTAAAGAATTGAATAACTCTATTTCCTTTAATTCATTAAGGAATCAATTGAAACTTTGGAACTCCAAGATCTAATTCAAAAAAAAAATCACTAATAATTATTGATACATTTGATCAAGATTTTAAATTGCTTTCCATGCTATTTAAATGGAAAATTATATATATTTTCGTAGGCCTTTATATGTATTTCTCTTTATCCAGGTTCTTCCTACGTAAACCAAGATTTTTATGCAGCCCTAGTTCAGTGAAATCACAATCCACTAGTTTCTAAGACTAAGTCCCCTTAGTCTCCCAATGGGCAGCAAGGTGCTTGCTGGCTGCCTGAAAAAAAGCCTAGAAACTAGTAGATTGTGATTTCACTGAACTAGGGCTGCATAAAAATCTTGGTTTACGTAGGAAGAACCTGGATAAATATATATATATATATGTGTGTGTGTGTGTGTGTGTGTGTGTGTGTGTGTGTGTTTAAAATGAACCTATTGAAATGCATACACACACACACACATATGCAGATTGAATTCAAACAAAAGAGTAAAAATATTTTCAAAGAATCCAATTTAAACTTGGCCATACTTTCCTTTTAGTTAGTTATACTATTTAACTTTTAACTGAACACATTTGCAGATATTCCTGTCCAAGATGAGCAATCAGATTGTAGTTAAGTAGATTTTGAACGAACACCTCATTCACTTATTCTTACCTCAACCAATATCTTGCCAAGGCAAAAAGCTAAATGTTGGCCAAGCATAAATCCTCTCCACCAACTGTCAGAGTATAGTAAGGTATCTAAATGAAAGTGATCTTTTTCCATCTGCTATTTCATTTAATTCCAAAAGTATGTGAGGACCTGCAAGAGTTTAACTGATTGTCTCTTGTCAACCCTTTCAGAACCCTGTGTATTAATATGCAGTAGGTTTTATCAGTAAGCTAAGTTGAAAAATAAGTACAAATCACTCTTTTCCAAGTGATTAGTAATTTTTAGTGTAAAGATATATACATTTGTTGAGAAAAATCAAGACTATTACCACAGCCTTGCAAAAATGTGGTAGCAGGAAGGATAGGATGCAAAGACTGCAAAAGTTAATATCACTAAAAAATGACAAAATAACTTTTAACTGCAGCTAAGACCATGCATAAACTGTTGTGATGATGCAGTTGCTCTTTACTCCTTTGCTTCAACAGCAACAGTCAAAATGCAGTGTTAAAGGAATAGGCCAACTTTCTAACTTCATGATGTCTAGAAGAACATAATGATTCTTTAAAAAATAGAAAGCTTAGGAACACTCCAGATGCCAAAAGTGAAATAAAAACTTCTTACTCATTCTTGCTGTGTGCAACTATTACAAACAACTCTTTATTTGACTTGAAAGAAGAAAGGAACGTGCTTGGCTTAACTCTTAACAGTTTCAGTTCAATAGTTCATGTTCCAAATTCCACAACGTTAAAGTCACCCTATATTTTATAGACATGTTTTATTAAAATTTTGGATTCTAAAGTGTCACATTTTAGGAAGGGTTTTAAGGGTTTTAAAAAGCTGTTTAGTGAAGTAAACAAAGGAAGAACTTATGTGTATGACTATGCAGAGTTACATTTCTTTTACACTGGACCCAGTAGTGGGTTTCAAAAATTTTTACTACCGGTTCTCTGGGTGTGGCTTGGTGGGCTTGGTGTGGCTTGGTCAATGTGGCAGGGGAAGGTTACTGCAAAATCCCCATTTCCTCCCAATCAGCTGGGTTTTGGGAGGCAGAGAATAGAGGGGGCGGGGCCAGTCAGAATTTTTACTACCAGTTCTCTGAACTACTCAAAATTTCCGCACCCGGTTCTCCAGACCTGGTCAGAACTTGCTAAAACCCACCTCTGATTGGACCGGATAATGGACCTGAAAATAAACAGAATACAGAAACATAAGATGACATACTTTAATCTTTCTTAGTAAAAACTTAAATAACAGATTTTGAAGTATAAAATCAGGAAATATAGAAAAAAAGAGTAAAAATGAACACTATCCAGAAACTTCAATCAGTGCAAAATGTAGCAGCACGAACAATAATGTCTGTCTGTGGTAGAAAACACATTAAATCTCTGCTTCACAAACTGCATTGATTACCAATCTCCTTCTGGGTCCAATTCAAGTTGCTACTGTTGACTTTTAAAGTCCTACATGGCATAGAATCGGATTACTCTAAGGACTGCCTTTCCTGGATTTCATCGACCCATCCCAATAATCTAGCAGAAACGGCATGTTATAGGTCTCATTGGGTATGGAACTACATTTGGAAGACTTTTTTCACGTTGTGGTATCTTCCCCATCCATTCCCATGCTGAGGTTGGCTTTATCACAACTGAGTTTCTATTGATCTGTTGGTCACTTCAGTCACTTCTGTTGGTCACTTATGATGTGGTTGTGCAAGCAAGACTTCGGAAAATATTTCCCTGGATGTAAAACTGAGTTCAGGTTTTAGCAAGACATATTTGCTGCTATGTATAAATACAGTATCTAAAAATCTACCCCCAAAATTTCTTATGAGTTGCAGACACAAACCATTTTTTCAGTAAAATGAAACAACCTAAGCAGAAATGCTCATCACCTTGTATGTTCCAGATTCAAAATAATCAACACCAAAATGTTTCAATAAAGTATGCAGGCTGGAGCTTTAGAGAGTGCAGAGCATTCACTGCTCCATCCGTTGAAGAGAGCAGTGGTAAGAAACTAATGCTTAGCAGAAACAAAGTACTCAATTATTTCATTGTAAAGTCACAATTCATGTATATTTATAAAATGTCTGCAAAGCTTTCTTTTAATTATTGTTTTACTTTCATAGAGTGATAATATCTCTAAGTCACAGATATGAGCATAAGCAATACCCTTCAAAAGTCCTTCATTTATCAATTGACCTGTTATTTATAGAAGGAATTAATGTGATGTGGATTTTATTTTTCCTTCTCCTATCTAGTAACGAAAGTATCAAAGCTCATGCTATCAACATACCTGCATTCCAAAAGTACCAAAAGTACCAAAAGCCTATTAGGAAAACTGATATAAAAATAACTAATGCTCTGTATTAATTCCTACCATCCATCCATCCGTCCGTCCGTCCATCTATCTATCGATCTGTCAATCTATCGATCTATCGATCTAAGGTTTTGGTAGAAATAATTCCTTGGGTATCTAAAATCTAAAGCCTTTTTCTTGCTGTATTTTTTATCAACATGCTTGATGTAATATTAACTATTTCATTCTGAAATAGTTTCAGTTTCTAAATTCATTGAAGAAAATTGCTGATGTTCTGACAGATTCTTATGTATCATCTTTGACACATTACAAGAAATGGAGTAAGTTCAAGAAAAAGTTGCACTTATCTTTTAATGCGGAATGAGACTGAAGATCTAAGAAACTATAATCTGTCTTATATTAATACCTGGGAAGATTCTACAGTTGTTAATAAGTGATCAACTTGTAATTACCTTGAAATCAGTGCATTATTTACCATATGTCAGCATGGGTTTGTGAAGAGCATCTCTTTTTTAATAAAAGCATTCAATAAAGCATTCTGATTAGCAAACTACTTGACATTCATCCATTGTGTGCAAAGAGGACCTTGACATCTAATAGGTTGTGGGCTGTCCACAATGTGTCTGCAGGTGACTGATAACGCCTATACGGGCACGAAATGTACTGCCACATGTCGGGCAGACATGTGTGGGTACCATTGTTGCAGCATTTGCAGCTCTGGCTTTGTGGAGTGCTCACTTCTCTTGTGCTATGGTTGTTCTTCTGTCCCCAGATGTTTGGCAGCCTTGGTGGATCAGCTTGTGCCATATCGATCGATCTTGTGCCAGGGTTTCCTAGGAGGAGATATCCAGGGACTTGAAGGAGGCTTTCAATGTATCTTTGTATTGCTTCCTTTGTCCCTCATGTGATCGCTTTCCTTGAGAAAAGTCACCATAGAGAAGCTTTTTGGGGATACGATGGTCTGGCATCCTTGCAACATGGCCTGCCCAGCATGTCTCGACTTTCATCACCAGGGTGTGAACTGATGGCAGGCCTGCTCTGGAGAGGACTTCTGTGTCTGGCACCTTGTCCTGCCACCGGATCCTCAGAATTCTACGGAGGCAGGTCATGTGGAAGTGGTTCAATTCCCTAGCATGCCTCCTGTATACAGTCCAAGTCTCACTGGCATACATCAGGGTTGTTGTGGCCCATCAGTGGCCTGTGCAGATTGTAGCTGATTCCAACAACGAGGAGATTGGTGCAGCTGCAGCTGGTGCTCGAGTCAGACAGTGAGGAGGCTGGAGAAGATGTGGTGCCAGAGGCAGGGATTCAGCCAGGGCCTTCAGAACCTCCAGAAGCTCCTTTAAGTGAAGAGGATGAAGAGGAGGAGCCTCTTCTCAATGCACGGGCGCACAGAGCTGCCAAAAGGCAGGACTGGCTCCTCAGAAGGAGGTCTCCTCAAGAGTAAGGCTTGCAGCAAACTGTAGGCCACAACTTTAGTTCACTTTCCTTTGCATCTGGATTCTCTGCAAAATTGCTTCTGGACTTTCTGCCAACTATAGTAAGCTTGTGATTACCTTATCTTCTGGAAGGTGTTTGACAGCACGTTCTGGAAGGTGTTTGACAGCATGGCTGAAAACGTTATACTGAACAAGGTCAGCACCAAAACGCATCCTTGCTTGATGCCATTTGTAACAGGAAAGGCCTCTGAAGCTTCTCCATCATCTGAAGCTTCTCCATCATCCAGAACATGAGCCGTCATACTGTCGTGGAACTGACGTACCATCAGGATGAATCTATCAGGGCACCCAAACTTTGACATGATGTGCCACAGACCTTCGCGGCTGACAGTGTCAAAAGCCTTGGTGAGATCCACAAACATGATATACAATTCACAATTCTGCTCTTGACACTTATCTTGGAGCTGTTGGGCTGCAACAATCATGTCCACAGTGCCACTTTTGAAAGACCTGACCCCCAGATTGGAATTGATCACCATAGAGGAAAATTTATCTTTGCAGTCACTTAAGAGTTGACATAAGAATAATGGCACATAAGAATTTCTGAATAGAATCAGAATATTGGGGCTATAACTAAAGAATACCTGCATTTATATAGAAATATTAATTAAAATCATAATGGATATGATTTTGGATAGATATCAGCCATAATGTGACAATAACACAACAAAAACCAAATCATATGAATTAATAATCTGGTTCCTGAGTTCCTATTCCATCAGAAAGATAATTTAATAAATATTAGTTGAGACATCCACAAAGCAGAACTTTTACCTACTTTGGATTCCTGAAATAAGAAGAGATTAAGCTTCAAAGGTACACATTACTCCAAGTTTCTACAAATTTCTCCATCCCTTATTTTTTAGTAAGCATTCTATCAAGAGCATTCTAGTTTTTCAATATTTAGGTACATTCTGTAGAATTTCACAGGCTAGAGATCAGGAGATGTGGTTTTAGTCCTTAGGCACAGAATCAGTGGAGTGACAATGTAAATAGTACACATAACCAGAGGTGAGCTGCTGCTGGTTTCTGCGCAGTTTGGCAAACTGGCCAATCCCACCACTGGCTGGCCATGCCCACCCTGCCCCGCTCCGCTTATTACTGTCCATTTATTACAGTCTTAGACCAGAGACCAGAACAAATAAAAACACTCCGTAAATATACAATTAAAAATTTTAGATAAAATAATAAATAACAATTAAAATCTATAATAAAATCCAGTCTATCAATTATACATGGTCTAACTATACTAAAATTACAATCCATAAACTGTGTGGCCCATTGTAGGCTCAACACTAAAAGAAAAAAGACTAAACAGTACGAAGTGTTTGCCACATTTGTTATATAACATAACTATAGTGGATTAGACACGTGTTTGTGATGAATCCCCAGTGCTGCTACACAGAATCTGGCCACCTGCGCTCTCGTTATGGACTGTTCATCCTTAAGCAACCACTGAAGATAGGTAGTATCAGAATGGCCAGGATACCTAGCAGTTATTGGCAGATTATGTTTTTTCCTAATCTTTGTGTAAAAGGAACATCTAAGGAGCATATGACCCACAGTCTCCACCTCTCCTGAGCTGCAGGAAGAATCTTTCTATCAGTTGTATCCTTTTATACTTGCTGTACAGGATGACCGATGAAAGAGCATGGCACTGTGCAAGCAAAAATATTTTCAGGCTTGCTGACTCCAACTGACTAAGATAGCTGGCAGGAACAACAACACATCTAATGGCATTTGGAGCCAGAAACTTACTCAAATTCTATTCAGTGGTCTGTGAGAGAGAGAGAGAGAGAGAGTGTGTGTGTGTGTAATTTTATTTAGGAAATTGTAATTTATAAAGGCAGTTTAACATAGAAACTACAAATGTGAAGCTCCAAGTTCAAAGTGTCCCTTCAAATATGAAGTTCATGGTATGAACTTAAGACCATCTTTACATTCCAGCTGAATTTACTTCTCAGAGGGAAGAAAATTGTGATAAGTGAGATAAACTATTTGTTTCTTGAAGAAGAAAGTATGGAAAATATCATAATTGTAATGATTTTATGACATCATATGGTGTTGTAGTAGGAAATAATGTCCCAAGAGTGCTTTTTCAAGAGACAACTGGACTTCCTGGTTTTCCTTTGAAGACATTTCGCTTGTCATCCAAGAAGCTTCTTGAATTCTGAAGCTGAAGAAGCTTCTTGGATGAGAAGTGAAACGTCTTCAAAGAAAAATCAGAAAGTCCAGTTGTCTCTTGAAAAACACCTTTGGGACAACCATGGCCTGGATGACTGAGACTCACCATAGACAGTAGGAAATAATGTACTGGATCCAGTTCTATGTTCTACTTACACTGTATCTTGCCCATATAAATTATTTACATCTGTATATGATTTAAGTCATACTAACAATGTATTACAAGTAAAATATATCTACATTTTTGTACAAAGCAAAACTATGTTACTTTTAATTCTGTGAATAAAAAAGCAGCAAAGAATCCAATTCTTTAACAGAATGAGACAGCCACTAAGACAGTGCATTTCATCCATTTTATATTCATGTTTAGCACATGGATGACTAACATAACTGATCTAAAAATAACTCCCAAGTTATCTTTTATTTGTGAATTCATAGTGTAGTGTAGTCAGTGATGGGTTTGAAGCTCTGCCCACCTGCCTGGACGTCAGCACAGACTTTCTGCGCATGCGCAGAAATGCCACATGCGAGCGCTCATAGTTCCAAACCAGTAGAGAAGGTAAGTGGAACCCACCACTGAGTGTAGTGTACTGTATGCCAGCAGATCGAAATTGGTGCACAAACCACCTCAACAGGAGCCATCTGTCAAAAAACAGGCACAAAGCCCTCAAATCTGCTCTCAGCCTCTCTGATAGGTTTGCGGTGCTCCTGTCAGTGGCGTGAGTCTTGTAACCAGGCTAAACAGCGATGGAAGGCGTGGAAGCCTGTAAATCACCATGCCAAGAGTGGGGGAAGTGCAGGGCAAAAACCAAACATAGGCTGGTTGCTCGGGAGAGCAAAGCTCCACCAAATAAGGTCCCAGAAGTGTTGAGCGGCTCACTAGCTGTCACGGTGTCAAAATGGCTGCCCGACTCACCTGAAGTGGGAGTGCTAGACTCCTCCGAAAACGCTTCCCTTTCTGACAATTGGGAGTGTGAAGCTCCGCTGTCTGGCCAATTCTGCTTTAAATGGAAGCACTAAACTCCACCGCCTGTCTGGATTACCTGCAGCTAACAGAAGGCACACCGTGTCAAATGGACAGAGACCTGTCAAAGATGTAATAGAAGGATCCCTTCCAACAGCTGAAGCCGAAGCCCTAGCCACTGGGAAACTCACAGCCACTGTACCCGAAGTGAGAAGCTGGGTAGTGTAGTGTAGTGTAGTGTAGTGTAGTGTAGTGTAGTGTAGTGTAGAATAGTATAGTAATATATTTTCTCCAATAAGAAAATTTGCCCATTTAGGACTAGACTACTTTTTAAGACTTCTGAGAAGGGCTCAGTCTGCTTCCACTGAACTTCAAAGTGAAGTATCCTCTTGTGTATTTCTATTAGCCTTTTGCCTCCATTCATTCAATGGAAATTTGTTTGTTCAAAAGTGAGAGAATCATCTTTTCATAGTGCTCAATTGCAAAAACAATGCTCAAGAGAGAAAAGACAATGTCTTCTGTACTGACACACTGATTGTGACCAGTATCATATTTAATAGCAAAGCATGTTTTGTATCTCACTACATACTAAGCATATTTAAGACAATAATAACACTTTGTTAGTAAACTTTCCCTCGTCTCCAGAGTGCAACAGTCTGTGCACTCAAAAGGTAGACATAATACTGTCATGTTAATTTTGTGGGAGCAACATTGGTAACCAGTGTGTTTTCAGTATAATCCAAGATGTTGGGCACAATTTTCAAAGCCCTATATGGCTCTGGTCTACTTACATTAAGGACTGCCTTTCTCAAAGAATTTCAGTTTAGGTGGCCCAGAAGATCAGATGGTTCCCATTTACTTGGATGTGTAACGGAGTAAGTGTTGTTTTTTTTTTAATCAAGTTTTATTATTTTTTTCCTCCCACATTCAGCCACATCTTCTTTTGAACAGAGTATTGGCCATTTCTTATCTTATACAATTTTTCAAGTTCAAATACATTTTACTCAATTACAATTTTTGCCAAAATCTTCTTTTTTTCCCTATTTTTTCTTTAATTCATATCTCAATATTTCTATATTTATTTATATAAACAACATCTTCATTCGCTCTCAAATTCTAATTTTCCTGTTTTTTCACATTTATTCTCATTTATTTTCTATCCCTCTCTCTCCTCCCCTTCTCTCCCATCTCTCTACTTCTTCCATCTCTCTCTATTGCTGTATAGATTTCAATTTAATATTTTCACTATGGTGTCCAGGCAACCCTGACCTTTCTTTCATTTATTAAATAACTTTCTCAAAATTCTTATCTTTTTAATTGTTAACAATATAATTTCTAATTCACATCTTAATCATTTCTAATTGCCCCCAAACTAATTAGTTCTTATTTTAATCTGAATTTGCCTTCTTGCCCATTTTTGATTACATTTCAAATATATAGTTTAAAATATTCCAATTTATTACAATTCCCCCAATTAAATTTATTCATATTATTACAACTTATCATTTTATAAACCTCCAACACTGCACTTAAAAATATGACAATTCTTTCAATTTCTCAAATTTTTAATAGAGCATATTTAAAACATCAAACATAAATCTTATTTCATTTACTTTATACATCTCTATAATTTCCCATCATTTTAAGTCACTTAATTGATATCACTATTTTATCTTTTTTCTAACATCTGTTAAATCTTATAATTCTAAATTTATTCCCCCTTTCATTTCTTTCTCCCTTTCTTCCTTTCTCCTCTTCTATTTTTTTCTTTTTCTTTTTCCTTCCTCTTCCTTTCTTTTGTGTTTTAAGATTCTGAGCTCTCCTATTCTGCCCTATATTTCCCATTATTTCTCCTCTCCTTTTTCATATATTTCCATTGTTAATCCCAGTATACTTGTTTTGTATTTTAAAATCATAAAATCTTTTGTTTTGCCCTTTATTTCCCTTTATTTCCCATCTCTTTTCCCTCTTTCTTGTACTTCCACTGTAAATTCCAATGTAATCATTTAATCTTTTTATATTTTTCCTATTAGACCCTCTTTTCCTTCCTTGTTTCTTTCCCTTTTTTCTATATTCCCCATTATTAGTCCCACTGTAATCTTTAAGGTTCTCCCTTTTATTATTACAATCTATTTCATTGTTTAATTTTCCATAATCAGTCTCTTTGTCTTTGTCTACTTCTTTGTTGTCGATCTCTCTTTCCTGTTTTTCATTGGTTATTTCCTTTTCAGCTTCCATATATTCTAGCTCAGTCTTAGATTCATCAAGTTTCGATTTTCCATGCAAGATTGTAATCATTCTTTTATTTCCAAGCACATCATCTTCATCATTTCCTTAAGTTCCTGCGCCATTTTATTCTTTCTGGGTTGATAGTGTTCCAATTTAAATCCACATTATAATCCTCCTTTTTTTTTTTATAAGAAAAGTTTTTATTGGTTAAAAATATACAATATTATAGTTTACAATATGTTGAATTTTCAATATCTTTATAAAAAAGATATTTAGGTTATTATTTTCTCTTTTTTAAATTCTCACACAACAGACGTTATTATGTTAAATCAAAACAAACAACCAGATTATATAAAAGTTATGTAAACAAAGAAAGCCAATAGCCAAAATATTATACAAAGTACAGTGAAAAGAAAGAGTAAAAAGAGATATCAAAAAAAAAACATTAGATAATAGATTCCCCTCCTTTCTTCATTTCCTAGTTCTAGCTGTTAGAACCATGGCCTGGCCTCCCCCCTCCTCCCGGGCCGCCACAGCCCCGTCTGCCCCCGTTCCTTGTTCATCTAATACTTCCCCCTCTTCAGCTCCTGTATCTTCTCCCTCTAGGAAGGACTTATGCTGCTCAAAAAAGGCCTTAGGCTCCGCTACGTTATTAATTTTCTTCCTACTGTCCTTCCAGAAAATCATCAAACCCTCCGGAATCAACCACCTAAAGCCTACTCCCTTAAGGTACAACTTGTTTGATAAAAAATAATATTTTCTCCTTAATTCTCGTACCTGTCTGGGAATCTGTTTTAGGATGGTGACCTCCTTGCCCCTGTACACCAGCACCCCCAGTCTTTGTTTTCTCAATATCTCATCTCTCAGTTCCCTTCTTACAAATTTAATATGGACCTCTCTTGGGACACTATGTAAAATTGCAAATTGTGAGTTTACTCTATACACCAGATCCACATCCCTTCCAGTAGAATCCAAATCTCTTTCAAGAAATTCACCCAACATTTTGACCATCACTTCTCTCAAATTTTCCTGGTCGAGTTGTTCCACGTTTTGAAACCTGAGAAAATAAGACATCTTATCCAATTGTAAAGTTAACATTGCATTTCCTCTCCCTTCTTCCACCCGCTGGAGTGCCCGTACCTCCCCCTCCAGACCCCCCATCTTGTTCTTGTTTTGCTCTGCCAGCTGTTGAACATCATTTAAATCTTTTTTCGTAAGTGTCATTTCAGATTTAATTTCAGATAGTCCTTTTTGTAAATCATCCAATTTATCCAATTTCTGATCCAATTTTGCCAATCTTTCCAAAAATTTTTCCATGTCAGCTGCTGTTGATTTGTGGCCCTTGGCCATCTTGCAATGATAGAAGATGAAAAATCCCAAAAAACAAGCCTCCAGGAAAGAAAGAGGGATTGACAGTCAGTATAATTTTTCCAATATCCACCAGTGGGCGCTCACAGGAGCAACGAGTCCGGAGTGCAGAGTAGGTCAAACAGGAAGCTCGAGGTGGGTAATGTCTTCAATCGTAAACAAAGAAGCAGGAAGTCGGACCGCCGCCATAGCTCTCCACCGGGAAGAGAGGCCACCAGACCTCTTTGACAAATTCTGATTCAGCCATCCTCAAGAAAAAGTCAACAAAGGAAGGGGTTTCTTTCCATTTCTTTCCCCCTACCTCTCAGCCACGGCACCTTTCCAGCTACAAGGGGGGGGAACTCCAACCCCCCCTCTCACCTCCAGGATGCCTTGTCAGCTCTCTGCTCCTTGCAGTTAAAACTCCGTCATGCCACCTCAACTCTCCGGTCGACCAGCTCCCAGTCCGCTGTGTCTTGCAAATAAGCGCCGGTCCCCTTAGGCGCTGTGGCGCCTCAGCGGCCCCGGAAAAGGCCGCCGATCGCCTCCCTCCCCCGCTGGAGCCTCGGGCACGCCAGCATCGGCCTCCTGGCCCCTGGATGTGAGGCAGGGGACCCCTGGCGAGCCGCCCTCAAATGGCAAATGCCCCAAAAATTAGGGCGTTTGGCCCATGGGGCCTCCAGATGGGGGGGATCGGACACTGGGGCCAGAGCTAGCCCGATCAGTGTCCGTCGCCTCCGGGACCGGAACCGGAAGTCTATAATCCTCCTTTTTTAATCATCAAAGTCTAACTGCTTGTAGACATACAAATCCTCCTTAGTTCTCACAGCTTATCATTTTAAAAGTTCACGGTTTTATTTTTTTTCTCACTGCTTCGAAGTTTTCCGTCAAAACAGAAACTTTCCTTTTCTCCTTTTTGAATTACAAACAAAATGGATATTTTTTAACTGGCTGAGTGGACATCTCCAGGAGAAATGGGAATAAGTGTTCTCTGTGGAGCTCTTCTCCTATGAGCTACAAAAGTGCCTCTTCAAGAACTACTTCAGTTATCAGTTGTGGAGCCATTAATTTGCATATTAGCTAAATTATTACTGAATTATTATTGTTATGGTAACTTAATAATGTTTATTTTTGTTACTTTATTATGTTTTGTGTAAGTTGCCAGGTGCCCAGAACTGAAATAGCAATAAGTCACATAGATAAATAAACTGAGCCACAATTATCTTCAAGAATTCAAACTGCTTTAGTTTCAACACTCAAAATAGTAAATCTGAAGTAATATCTCTAAATTTGTCTTGAGGTTCTTACATAAGTGCTTATTAGGTACCGGAGACAGCCTGGTAACCTAACATGTCCCAGATTGTTTAGACTGAAGTCACATATCTATCACTATGGTTCATTTAACTGGATGGAAAAAATTACCCCTAAAAGGTATGAATGCAAGATGACATGTCAGCTAAGCTGAAAACTGTAGACTTAAGAGAAAAAAACCAAGTTCTTTACTTAAACAAAGGATAAAATAAAAGCTAGGACTTTTTCTAAAGAGAGTTTTAAACAAAAATAGATGTGTTGCTTTATTGTTATTTGATCAGATGTACAACCCTTGATAAATAGATACATCTGTTTGGTAAGTCATAAATTATTCATTCTAAGATTCACATATAGCTCTGCTTTGTCACAATATAGCACTTTACAATAAAAATATGAAGTATTCTTCATATTGCATAGGAAACAACATATTTTAAGAAAAAAACTGGAATACAGTACTGTGACACATGAAATTAGAAGTGCCGGTATCTGAAGTCAAAAAAGCATAAAGTAAATATTGAACAAAATATATTAAGGATAAGCAACACTCCCTACTGGGAATGGGAAAAAAGATGTAAGGGAAAAAAAGGTTGAAGAAGGCTTAAAATAATTTTCATAGCATTAGAACATTTCAATATCCTTCAATATGCTAATAAATATTTGGAGAATTTACAAAACTTCATTTGGCAAGCACAAACAAATAACTGGTACAGATTTTAACTAAAGTATGTCAGCAAATCAGAATGACAGAATAGCCAATAGCAATAGCAATAGTACTTACTTGTATACTGCTTCACAGTGCTTTACAGTCCTCTCTAAGTGGTTTACAAAGTCAGCCTCTTGTCCCCAACAATCTGGGTCCTCATTTTACCGATCTCAGAAGGATGGAAGGCTGAGTCAACCTTGAACATGGTGAGCTTTGAACTGCCAAACTGCAGGCAGCTGGCAGTCAGCTGAAGTAGCCTGCATTACTCATTCTAACCACTGCACCACCACGGTTCTTCCAATAGATTGGAAGAGATCAATCTAGTTGTTGATATAGCAAGGACATAACATAGCATATGTACTATCATGCAATAATGTTATATGCTAACAAAATAACATTTAAGATCAACTAATACAGATTAGAAAGGGAGATGCCAAATGTTCAACTAATATTTGACAAGGGTAAGAAGAAGAGATATTATTGCTGATGCAAGCTGCATAATTGAGAAAGCCAACAATACCAAAAATAAGTCATTTGTGCTTCACTTATTATAGAAGTACTTTTATGTCAATCATAGCAACATGTGGAATGTCCTTGGGAGAGTGGGAATCCCCTCCCCATTGTAGAGGAAGAAACATGAATAAGGTACACTATGCTGATAACACTATCTGATATTTTAACATGTAAATGATCTGTAAATACTAAACATGAAAGTTACAGAGCATAGTGAAAAGCACATATATCAAACACCAAACTGTGATCATAATACAGCAAATATCCTTAGAATCTACAGTAAGATACTGAAGAGGAGAATAGTTCCTGTCTTTTAGTATTAATTATCAACAGTAAGGTAACCAATAGTCCACAAATATTCTGTATAGACTAACATAATAAGGTACTAAAGAAGGCCTTTAAAAAGATACTCAGATGTCATGATATGTCTATATCCCTGCAGTTTACATACCGAGCAAATAGATCAACAGATGATGCTGTTAATATGGCTCTGCACTACATCCCACAACATCTTGAATCTCCAAAGACCTACGCAAGGGTCCTCTTTGTAAGCTTTAGTTCAGCATTCAATACCATCATACCGGACATTCTTCTAACTAAACTAAATCAGTTAGCAGTACCTGAACATACTTGTAAGTGGATCACAAGCTTCCTAACAGACAGGAAGCAGCAGGTGAAGCTAAGCACAATGACATCAGATACTTGTACAATTAGCACAGGGACCCCCCAAGGATGTGTGCTTTCTCCACTTCTCTTCTCTCTATATACCAATGACTGCATCTCAAACAATCCATTTATCAAACTACTGAAGTTTGCAGATGATACCACATTGATTGGTCTCATTCGAGACAACGATGAATCCGCATACAGGCGGGAGGTTGAACAACTAGCCTCATGGTGCAACCGGAACAATCTGGAATTGAACACACTCAAAACCGTAGAAATGGTGGTAGACTTTAGCAGAAACCCTCCCATACTACCACCTCTTACAATACTAGACAACACAGTATCAACAGTAGAGACCTTCAAATTTCTTGGTTCTATCATATCTCAAGACCTAAAATGGCACCCAACATCAAAAACGTCATCAAAAAGGCACAACAAAGAATGTTATTTCTGCGTCAACTCAGAAAGCTCAAACTGCCCAAAGAGCTGCTGATACGATTCTACAGAGGAATTATTTAGTCTGTCATCTGCACCTCTATAACTGTCTGGTTTGGTTCTGCAACCCAACAAGACAGACACATACTTCAGAGGATAATTAGAACTGGGGAAAAAAACAATTACTATCAACCTGCCTTCCACTGAGGACCTGTATACTGCATGAGTCAAAAAGAGGGCGGTGAAAATATTTACAGATCCCTCTGTAAATAAATTGTTTCAACTCCTAGCCTCAAAACGACACTATAGAGCACTGCACACCAGAACAACTAGACACAAGAACAGTTTTTTCCCCGAACGCCATCACTCGGCTAAACAAATAATTCCCTCAAACTGTCAAACTATTCACTAAGGCTGCATTACTATTGCTATTGGTCTTCTCATTGTTCCTGTCACCCATCTCCTCCCACTTGTTACTGCATAAGCGTAACCTGTTGTTTATATTCTTGTGATTTATACTGAAATTGATTGTTTCCTAGTATGATTTGATTGCTTATTGTACCATATGACTGTCATTGGGTGTTGTGCCTTGTGACTCTTGATGAGTGTATCTTGTCTTATTATGTACACTGAGAGCATATGCACCATAGACAAATTCCTTGTGTGTCCAATCACACTTGGCCAATAAAGAATTTTGTTCTGTTCTGTTCTGTTCTGTTCTGTTCTGTTCTGTTCTGTTCTGTTCTTCTATTCTTACAGAATCATACAAGTTTTTCCTATAGTACTCAATAGAAGATTTTCAGAAAGCAGTTTTGCTTTTAAACTTGGTGTTGAAGAAGACTATTGAGAATACTAGGATATCCAGAAAAACTAACATATAGATCCTACAACAATTAACAACACCATCTAGAGTTTTCAGCCAAGGGACACATAGATGGATTCAAATTACCATATTTTGGACATATTGTATAAAGACCCAACTCAAGATGCGAAACTATCTTGAGAAATCTATAATGCTGGGAAATGTGTAAGGAAAAGGATGAACAGCAGCAAGGTGAACAGACTCAATTTTAAAAAAAATCCACTTAATGCCTGGATTCAGACAGGAATTTCAGACATATTTTGGGAACCCAGTCATTATAGATTATAAATCATAGTTTATTGCTTAGAGTATTTTTTTTAACTCAGCTCATTATGAATATTCAATAAACTGCACTTAAACTGTTTTATCTTGCTATGTTAACTTAATCAATGATAGTTAATAACAAAGAGGAGAAATTACTTTAATCCTTTATGACCCTCCTGGGAGAAAAGAAAAGAGGGAACCAATGAGTCCAAGAGGAAATAAGACAGGAATCTTGAAAGAAAAAAAATATTTTCTTCTTGTCAAAAGAAAATGAATTGTGCTTAGAAGTAAAGCAAAGTATATGCAGTATCTGCATGGGGCACATGGAGAGATAAATGATACAAAATGTATCGCAACGTAAATCTAATAATTTACTTGTATTCCAAAGTTAAAGGCCGAGATTTGCATCTCAGTATCATGCCATCACGTGCATTTTTACTAACAGAAATTTGTATCAAATGCATATACAAATAGCATAGACAATTATATAACACTCACTTGTTTCCCATTAAGTATGTTCTGTATTTGAAATGTTTTGCCAATGTTTAGTGGGATATTTTTATAAAAGTGCAAAATAATACAAATTCACTATTAGATATTACTGTTTAATATTTTACCAGACCCATTTTTCTAACTTTGGATAGTATTTCCTTGTATTGGTTAGACCAGAGGTGTCAACCTCGATTTCATTGAGGGCCACATCAGGGTTGTGTTTCACCTTGAGGGCTGGGGTGGGCACACCCAGGGTGGGCATTGCCAGCTTGATGTCACTGTGGTGGTTCGAGCGCTCTGCCAGTGAAAACAAGCTCCTGAGCTCCGTTTTTGGCTGTGATGGCCTCCTGCAACCCTCTGCCACTGAAAGCAGAGCTCAGGAGGGGTGCATGCAGCCCTCCTGAGCTCCATTTTCGTTGGCAGAGGCACTGCAGTTCTTTGCTGTTTCCAGGGATCAGATTTAAGCACCTCACCGGCCAGATCTGGCCCCCGGGCCTTGAGTGACACCCCTGGGTTAGACAATTATATAATAAACAGCTAAAACTCATTGTAATGCATAGATATATGAGCAATAAGATGTAAGATATAAGAAATAGAACAACCAGATCAACATCTCATAGTCTAATTAATCAAAATTTATCAGGAGTGTGTGTGTGTGTGTGTGTGTGTGTGTGTGTGTGTGTGAACAATAACAAAACTATTATTTTATTTTAGAACCAGAAATTATTCCAGAAAAGGAATCAGATAATATAGGAGGGACTCTAGAAGTAAGCAGAGATGATCAATATCGAAAGCACTATTGAACATTTAAATATGTTTGAAATGAATGGGGCTTGAAGTTAAACTAAAGGTTATTTATTGTATGGGCACTGTATTGGACATACACATGGACGAGGAATTTTTCAACAGAGGAAGAAAAGGAAAATTAGAGCAGAAAAACAGATATCAAGGTATTCGTACCATCTGTACAATATGGCTCTGCTGCACACTTAGTAGAAAGCAAAAAATCATTAGTAGAAAAGAACACTATAATCCCTGCAAAGGTCATGTTCCCCAGTTTATAGAGAAATGAGGCAGCCATCATGAACTAATTATACTTAAGAAATTTCCATTTTAATGAACTTTTGTGTACTGTGCACATCAAGTTGCACAAAAGAATGCCAATAAACCTAATAACATTTTTATTCTTATAAAAGCTATAAATATGAAAGGTAAAGTAAAAATATATATGCGCTACAGTTTTCTGAAATTAAGATGGTTGAATTAATTATAAATTTCAAAGCTGCAAAAGTATAGGCCCGTGATGGCGAACCTGTGGCACGGGTGCCACAGGTGGCATGCGGAGCCATATCTGTAGGCACGCAAGCTCAGCTCTGACACGCATGTGTGCACCAGCCAGCTGATTTTCGGGCCTTCTGGGCACACCAAAACAGGAAACACACTGTTTCTGGCCTCCAGATAGCCTCTTGGGGGGGTGGGGAAGGCCATTTTTGCCCTCCCCAAGCTCCTAGAAAGGCTCTGGAGCCTGGAGAGAGCAAAAAACGGGCCTACCGGGCCCACCGTGCCATCACGTGCCAAAAGCAGGAGGGAAGCATGGGGGGGGGCGGGAAGCATAGAATTATGGATATGAGCACAGGTGTGTGTGACCCCACCACGCTCCCCCCACTTTTGGCACGCAATGGCAAAAAGGTTAGCCATCACTGGTATAGGCAATAGATAAGAAAATCCCCCCTCTGTGTGCATGTGTGTGTGTGTGTGTGTGTGTGTGTGTGTTGATTGTTTTGCTCAATGTCCACTTCCCAAACAAGCAATGTGATAATTTGCTTTTACTCATTTGCTAAATTATAATTTATGCTAAGAGCAGATAATTTTTATTCTTGGTTTTAAATGCATTGCATATACACATATGTCTCCAAAAGATGCATGCCTGCTATTATAAAGTTTCTAATTATTAAATAACTAGAAAACCAAACTTAATATCTGAGCCAGAACCAGTGGTGAAATCCAATTTTTTTTACTACCGGTTCTGTGGGCATGGCTTGGTGGGCGTGGTGTGGCTTGGTGGGCGTGGCAGGGGAAAGATACTGCAAAATCTCCATTCCCACCCCACTCCAGGGGAACGATACTACAAAATCTCCATTCCCACCCCACTCTGGGGCCAGCCAGAGGTGGTATTTACCAGTTCTCCAAACTACTCAAAATTTCCACTACCAGTTCTCCAGAACCTGTCAGAACCTACTGGATTTCACCCCTGGCCAGAACTATTTCAAATATTCAGCTGTTTCAACTTTAAACTAAAGATTAGGCTGTCTTCTGCAATGACCTTGAATATGACAATACCCATATTTTAAAAAAGGAAGTTGCATTCAGCATTTATTGTTTTTCATAATGCTGCTTTGTAAGCACAGTTAACATTGCAAGTTTGCAGGGTAAGTGTATTTATCATTAATCAAACAGGACAGTATTACACATTTTAAAAATTCAGTGAGTATTTTTTAGGGTGATTTAAAAACTGCTGGCCCTGTTTTTGCTTCAGTTTCAGGAAACAATATTTAATATTCAGAAGGAATATTTCATCATATTTGCTTCCCTGATGTCATTTGGGAAATGGATATGCAATTTTATATTACAGACCAGACATAAACTGAACTGTAGATTTCCAAAAAATGGGACAAGTATACCATAAGTAAACTTTTTAAAATTGAAAATTAGGAATAGTAGCACTTTGAGTGATATAAAGAAAATAAACCTGTAAGACAAATATGGACACTAAGGAATTTTTTTTAAGTGCATATTTTAAGGTCAAACATTCAGATAACATTTGGAAGTAGTCCCTAGAATACTGAACCATAGCAAAGAAGAAGACAAGCGAATCTCAATAAAAGTATTGTAGTTTTACTCTACATAGGGGTTGATTTAATTGTCTACCTAGTTAACCTGATCTGTATAATAGGATTGACAACAAATGACAATCACTGTGCAGGCCACAGAACCATTACAAAATTTATTCAAATTAGTTTTTGTTCTTTTTAGCTCTCTTCCATATATCTGGAGAAATCTTGGACTTCTGTTTTTCACACACCCTCATCCTGCAGGTTGGAGATGGCTGCCTGTTTACATTCTTTGCATTCCAGCTTCGCTGTCTAAATAATTTCCATAAGTTAGTAATAGTATCCTCCCGCCATTAATGACAGGTGCTAGTCACAATTTTTAGGAAATGCTAAGTAGAATATTAATAATTGAGGGTTAAACAAGAAGCATACTTATGGACTTCTTATATTGCAGTAAACTCTTTTCTGAATTTCATACCAAAATGATTGTTGACTTAGATATTTTTCAAACTCATCCCAAGGAAGAACTATGAATAACTTATATTAATAAACTAAAGTATTGCCCGTGGACATACTGCAATGGTTGTAAGCAGTGCTGGGATTCAATTTTTTTAACAACCGGTTCTGTGGGCATGGCTTGGTGGGTATGGCTTGGTGGTCATGTGACTGGGTGGGCGAGCCAAGTTGACATCACTCATGTCGAGGGGTGCCTCACCCGGCCCCACCCCTCCTAGCCACCCCCTGTCACGCCTGGCCTCAATGTATCTATAGTTCTGTAAAAATGTTGTTCACCTTTTTTCGACTTTATTATCTGCATCTACATACTATAGATGTACTTTCATGTCCTGCTGAAAGGAGAGAATGGTTCACATGCTTTGCCCAAGAGTGTGATAGGCAGGTGACAAAACAGGCTTTTGAAGGGCAAAGAAGGGGGGGCAATATATTTATAATATAAAAAATATAAATATAATACATTTTCCAAAGAAGCAGAAGGCAAAACAAGAAACAATAGATGGAAACTGAACAAAGAGAGAAGCAACCTAAAACTAAGGAGAACCTTCCTGACAGTGAGACAATTAACCAGTGGAATTGCTTGTCTCCAGAAATTCTGGGTGCTCTATCACTGGAAGTTTTTAAGAAAAGACTGGACATTTCTCTGAAATAGTATAGGGTCTCCCCAAGGGTGGGTTCTAAATTTTTTTACTACCAGTTCTGTGGGTGTGGCTTATTTTGTGGGTGTGGCCAACTTTTTTTTTTTTACTTGTGGAAGCAGTCTGTCTCTTAGCTGTCAAGAACGGCCACAGCCTGCTCCCGCCCTCTCTGCCCCGCCAGCTGGTCTGGGGGTTCTGCCAAAGAAGTGGCAGCACAAGAACTGTTGTTGCTGGGGGCAAAGGGAGGATGGCGGCAAGGATAGGCAGTCCAGGGCTTCCCTGTCTCCCTGCCTGAACGGGCTTTTGGCATGGCCCAGACCTCCAGGGGAAGGGATTGACGCCCCAGTCTGCTGCTCCTTCCATTGTACGGAAGGACCAATATACTGCTTGAATTATCCATTCCCTCCCTTCTCTCAATCCCATTTCATGGCTTCCCAACTTCCCCATCCTCTGCTTTCTCTCTGTTTTCTCCAAGCAGCCAAGAGAGAATGGATGTTGGCCTACCTGAACGTCCATTTTCAGGGCGCTGCGACTCCAATCCAAGGACGGGTAATATCTCCAGTTGCTGGGCAGAACTGAGTGCAGATTCAAATGCAATTCTTTAGGCCATGCCCACTCCGCCTCATTACTCATGAAGGCGCAGGAATGGAGACACTAAAGAAGGAACAGCAGTAAACAGGTAAGGAACCACATGAGCAGGAAGCCCAAACCAGGTGGGTATGGATTGGAGTCGCAGCGCCCTGAAAATGGATGTTCAGGTAGGCCAACGTCCGTTTTCCATTGTGCTGCTCCTCCAATCTAAGGACGGGATGTACCCAAGTTCAAGTGCCCGGGGCGGGGGGCTGACTGCTCTCAGAGTCCTGGGCAGTGGCCACTTGCTGTAGAACCCTGCGTCCGAAGGCTGTCTCTGTGGAAGCATAGGAGTCAATTTTATAGTGTTTAATAAAGGAAGAAGCCATGAGGCAGCATGACAGATCTCCAGCATCGAAGCCCTCATTGACCAAGCTGCAGTAGCAGCTGCACTGCGCGTGGAGTGTGCGTAAAGCCTGGCCGGATGAGGTCAGGCCCAGGTGTCGTAGGCTGTAGAGATGCATGCCTTAATCCACCGGGCCACCGTGGAGGAAGACACTTTTCGCCCCATTGACGAAGGAGTGAATGAAACAAATAATGCTTCTGTCAGTCGAAATGACTCAGTACGTTTAATGTAACGTTGAAACGCATGCCTAACGTCCAGAGTATGCCACTGGGATTCAGACAGATGATGAGGATGCGGACAAAAGTTCGCAAGTACGAGCTCTTGGGTGCGGTGGAATGCAGAGTTCACTTTTGGCATAAACGACGAATCCAAACGCATAACAACTCTGTCACTGTAAAAGATACACAAGTCAGAATGGATGGATAACGCAGTAAGTTCAGACACTCGTCTGGCCGATGTAATGGCGACCAGAAAGGTGACCTTAAGAGTCAACATCCTCAGAGATATGGAGGCCAAGGGTTCAAATGGCAGGGAGGTGAGCGTTTGAAGCACCAAAGGTAAGCCCCATGATGGATACCGATGTACCGTTGGAGGGGAAATGTTGGTAGCCCCATGTAAAAAGGCCCGAATCCTCGGGTTCTGCGATAGCGTGCGGTGTTGTTCACAAGTGAGGACTGTAGTGAGGCCTTTACTCAAACCGTCATGTAGGAAGCTAAGTACATCAGGGATGTCCGTTGAGGTCAGATCTACATGATGAGACAGACACCAAGATGAAAACACCTGCCAGGAGGCCTCATAAATTCTAGTAGTCGAAGGACGTCGGGCAGACTGAATCACGGCGATGACGTCATTGGACAACCTGTCCCTCCACAACTGGAGCCGCTCAAATGCCAGACAGTCAATCGGAGCCACTGAGGGTCTGGGTGGACGATGACCCCCTGGCTGAGCAGATCCAGTTGCGGCGGTATTGTCCACGGAGGTAGACTCGACAGTCCTACCACGTCCGCATACCAAGGCCTCCGAGGCCATAGCGCTGCAACTAGCAGAAGCTCAGCGTCCTCGGCAAGCAGTTTCCGAATGAGCTGAGGAATTAGCGGCACGGGAGAAAACGCGTAGAGAAGGCCGGCTGGCCACGGACAACGAAGTGCGTCGGAGCCTTCGGATCCTGAGCTCGGGTAACGTGAGTAGAACCGAGGCAGATGGGTGTTCTGGGGAGTGGCAAAAAGGTCCATGAGAGGAAGACCAAACCGGCAAACAATTTCTTCGAAGATGACAGGATTCAGCTTCCACTCCGCCTGGTCGATGTGCTCCCTGCTGAGCCAATCCGTCTTGACATTATCTAGTCCCGATATGTGATCCGCCACCAGGGGCGCAGTGTGACGTTCCACCCAAGCTAGCAGTCTCTCTGCCTCCAACATCAGGAACCTGGATCAAGTGCCGCCCTCTCAATTTATGTGGGCCTTGGCAGTGATGTTGTCTGTCAAGACCAACACATGCTGTCTCTCCAGGGTGCGGCAGAAGTGACGTAAAGCAAGACGAACAGCCCTCAATTCTAGCCAGTTGATGCTGTTCGTTTGCTCTGTCGGGGACCACTGACCTTGAGCCACATCGTTCAGGAGATGAGCCCCCAGCCGAGGAAGCTGGCATCAGAAGTCAAGACAAGGCGTTTGGGCTCGAGAAAGAAGCAACCTCTCCGGAGAGCTGAAGACTCCCCCCAGGTGAGTGACAGGTGGATCTGAGATGGTAGGGCAATTGGAGTTGTGGATGTACTGATCCTCACCTTTTGGAAGGGGAGAAGATGCCATTGCAGTGGCCTGGTGCGCCTGCGTGCCCAAGGCACGATAGCAATGCAAGACACCATCTTCCCCAACAGTTGAGTCAACAACTGAAGTGGTACCTTCCTCAGGGCCCTCACTTGTGCTACCATCGTCTCTATGTCCCAAATGCAATCCCTGGACAGAAAAACCTGTCCCAGTTGAGAGTCGATAACTGCTCCCAGGTGTTGGAGACGGGTTGTAGGTGACAGATGGCTCTTCTGATGGTTGATGGTGAAACCGTGGGCTTGGAACACTTGGAGCACAGTATCCATGTCCCTTGTTGCCTGGGAAGACGAAGTTGACAGGACAAGAATATCGTCCAGGTAACAAAGCAGATGGATTGAACGAGCCCGGACCGTAGCCGTCACCACCGCTACCAACTTCGTAAATGTTCTGGGAGCCGAGGAAAGCCTGAGGGGCATCGCACAATCTTGGAAATGTTTGTTATTGTATTTGAATCTCAGATATCGGCTATGTGATGGATGTATCAGGACGTGCAAATAGGCTTCACACAAGTCTACTGATTGCAAGAGGTCCCCCTGTCTGATGGATGTCAGAATAGACCCGAGGGACTGCATCTTGAACCTTCGATACAAGATGTATTGATTGAGTTCTTTCAGGTTCAGGATGCCTCTGTGGCCCCCAGATGACTTGGGCACCAGAAATAAGCATCGGACGTTGATAGGTCCCATTGGTGGTAAAAGCGTTGTAGGCAACCTCCAATAGGAGCCGACCCCTCAGAGTCACTTGCCTCTGCGTGTTGGCTGGTAGCCCCCTCCCCTGAAAGGGCGTTTCGACTGGGATTGGTATCGTGCCCTGTACCGAAAGGACTGGCGGTCTGAGGGGCGGTCGGAGCCCTGGGAGTAAGGGCATTGGAAGTAAGACCCATTTGACACCGATGAGGTCCAAAAGGCCTGGCGTTGTGAATACGGAGTGTATCTTCTCTCAGATCTGTGATAAGAAGATGGCAGCACTTTGCGCTTGTCCTTATCTTCAATTAAGATTGGTTTCAGAGCAGCCCCAAAGAGAGTCAGGTCGGCGAATGGAGCTGAAGCTAGCTTCCATTTGGCTTTGGCATCTGCCTGCCAGTTACGGAGCCAAAACAGCTGCCGATTCGTAACAGAAGCGGACATAGCCCGAGAAGCAAATTTAGCCACTGTCAAGGAAGCATCGGCCGAGTATTCCGTTGCGGCCACCAATTTATTAATGTCCTGATGAATCCTTGTATCATCAGGAGGAAGCCGCTCCTGAAGCTATATCAGGGAGGCCCAGTTGAAAAATGATGTTGCAGTGGCCACCTTGATCGCCCAAGGTGCGCCTTTTGGAATCCTAACTGCAACTTTCGATCCTCCGCTTTGAGACCATCCACTATGTCGGAAGTCAATAAGGAGGTAGAGGACAAACTGGCAACCGGAAGGTCTACCACTGGCAAGGCTAGAACCTCCTCAAGTTCCGAAGCGGACGCGTACAGCTTCTTGTCAAGGCCGCTTGGCGCTGTCAACAAACCTGGCTGACTGAAAACATTCTTAACCACATCTGTGAATAGAGGTGGACACGGAACCACATCGAGATCAGGTTTAGAAACCTGAAAAAGGGCATCATGTGAAGTCGAAACCTGAGCCGTGTTGTCAGTCAACACGTCCGGAACACCAAATCCAGTGGTGACCTTCGCTTTATGCAGAAGGGATTTGAACATTGATGGTCGAAATAAACCGGTGAATACCAGTTTGTCAGGAGCTAGCCCTTCATCATCTGAAAACTGTACATCCTCAGGATAAACCTCCTCCGTCTCAGACTCATCTGAAGAAGCGGCCTCAGGGTGCAAAGAAACTGTAGCTGAACCCGCCGACTTGTCTTGGATCGTGGTGTGTGAATGAACAGCATGAGATTGGGGTAATGCAGCCCCTTGCTGGAGACCAGCAGCCAAAATCTTTGCCAAGGCATCTGAAAGCATGGCTTGAAAGTTCAGCGGGTTGCCCGTCTCCTCAGGATGGAGGACAGCTGCCGTCGGGGTAAAAGTGGCCTATGGCAACCATCTATGACCGGAAAAAGGGTCAGTCACCGACGGGTTCGATACATCTGGCAAGGATAGCGACACATCCTTCGAGCGGCGGAGGTTGGAATCGCTGTTGTTAGAAGTGTTGGCCTGGGTTCCAGGGTGACCTGGCTTGCCAGTAGAAAGGAGTGACTGCCCGTGATCAGCTAACTGCTGCTGTTGGGCCTTCTCGAACTGCCTCTCCAGAACCTTATGTCTCTGCAGCTCCGCTTTATTGAGGGCTGACGGTTTGGAAGAGGAGGAAGACTTATTAGACTTTGATTTAGATTTCTTTGACCGAGGCTGATGATGGACCTGGGGGGAGGTTGCACTCGTCCTCCAAATTCGAGGACAGAGAAGAATCCGCCATAATGGATTGAAGAACCAAGCAGGCCAAGCCCCAAACTGATGACAGGAAAGTCAAACTGGCCAAAGAGCAAAGGCAGCCCAGGCAGAGGAAGCTTAGTCTGGGAGGTCACAGCAAGTCCAGGCAATAAGGCTCAGAAGCTGCTGAGCTCAAAGCCCTTAGGTCCAAAAGTCCACACTGCAAGAGGGGCGTAAACCCTTGCCACCAATATAATGGAAATGGCCTCCCCCAATCCAGGCAATTATGCATAGGCGCAATCGCGGTCACTAGCGCTGCTGACAGAAGGCCCAAAGCACAAATAGTCACAGAGGCGAGTCAAACCCATGCTGACTCTGATCTCAAAATGGCGGCTGCCACACCACCAGACAAAATGGCGGCCGTCACTATGCCCCAGTACCTCTCGCTAATGGCGTTGCGTTAGAGAAGCCTCGCACGGCGGTTCTTACGAAGGGCCTTGGCAGTGACTCTCCTGACAAAGGCGCGAACGCTACAGCGCTCCCATCACCTCACAGTGTGCCTGGACGTTGGAGTGTGCCGCAGAAGCCAGGCAGAACTCCAGAGACGTTAGAAAGGATGGAGCTGAGGCGACGGCAATATTACCGGCTCACCGGTAAACTAGCACGTCGCCAACGGCTGTAAACTCACGGATCCTCCCAGCTGGGTCGGAATCTGGACTGCCGCTTGCCGAAGCAAAGCGGAGAGGAACAGCTTGGAGCCCCAAGCTCGTTACCGCTCTAGCAGCAAAACTCCCACATCGCAGCTCCTTTTTCACCACAAGGCAAAATAAATAAAAGAAATAAAATAAGGAATATAAGGGAAAGGAGAAATAAAGTCCTAGCACTCAGAAACGATGTTCTCAGAGCAACTGAGTGAGAAAGACTGAAGTAATGAGGTGGAGTGGGCGTAAAGAATTGCATTTGAATCTGCACTCAGTTCTGCCCAGCAACTGGAGATATTACCCATCCTTGGATTGGAGGAGCAGCGCAATGGAAAATGGGCTTGCCCGACTGTCAGTTTCCCATGCCTGTGATGCCAGATTTTGCCTCTGCCCGGCCAAGAGACTCTGCTTTCCTTGGCAAAGTGCTTCATTATTGCAGGACAGGGGACAAGGGCGGTGCCAGGGGATCCGTGCAGCTACTATCCCATCCCTCCTCAGCCTCAGTCACGTCGCGAGGCTCCAACTCAAGGAGGAGAAGACGACGGAGGAAGAGGGGGGCAGGGGAAGTCTAAACGGCAGCTACCTTGAGCAAGCTGCAGCACTATTACACAGGGCTCCAAATGGTTGGAGAAGCGGCAGAAACAGCAGCCAGGGCTGCGCTTTCAGAGGGTAAGCAACACTGCCTCTGTCGTGAGGAACTTTGGAGAGAGAGGGCGGGGGCAGGCTGTGGCCGTTCTCGCCAGCTAAGAGACAGGCTGCTCCCACAGCCTGCCCCCGCCCTCTGTCTCCAAAGTTCCTCACGAAGACCTCAGAAGCCCCTTTCAACTCTGTTATTCCATTATTCCTGAGAAACATACACACACACAAAATTTAAGCAAATTCCCTTGTTTTGAAGACTTTAGAATCAGAAGGTACCTTGGAGCAGTGGTGGGCTGCAAATTTTTTAACAACCGGTTCTGTGCCCTAATGACTGGCTGAGTGGGCATGGGCAGGAGGCATGACAGCACTCAGCCTCCTGCAGCACTCTGCCAGTCAAAACGGGGCGCGGGGTTTAATTACAAAATGTGGCCTTTGCTTTGTGACATCCAGACCCAGTGAGCAAGGGCTAGGGAGTACACAGAAATACACTTTTGTTTGGTTATGAAGACATATTCCCAAAGTCAGATGTACACTAAATGTAGACTGACTTTTAGCTACACATCTTCCTAGCAAACTCCAGGTAAAGAAGCTCCAGGTAAAGAAGCTTCAGGTAAAGAAGATTCATTTTAGAATGAGTAATCACAGTTTGCATGTTGGAAGTTCCTAAAGGAATACTGGGAAACTGTATTTTAAAGAACATTTGAGGGAGAGGTGCAGAATAGCCCTTCTCTGCCTGAGACTGTAGAGACCTGGCACCAATCAAAACACCGTTTGTGAAGCAACTGATTAACACTGACAGGGTAAGTCACAAGTATATGAAAATAAGAGCAAATTCCATTCCCTTCTAGTACTGATGATGTTACCTAGTTTGGTAATGAAATATTTACAAGAAAACCATCAAACTCAGAAAGCACCAAGGACCCCACAGTTCAACCCTGAACTACAAATATTATCTTCTATCAATAAACACTTTTTGGTTAGAGACACTCAGAGCCTGCCTTATATGAGATGGCTCCCAGTGGATTTTATTCTAAATTTTGATACAATTTCTGTAAATAAGGAATGTAGAATTATAATGACTGAGTATTTGATCCTTCATATATCAAAAAAAAATACAAAGCTAAGGGATAAACAAATGAAAAATAGATTTGAAAAAAGAAAAGGCTCAGGAAAGAGAAAGAGTGAAAGTGTAAGAAAGAAAGGAAAAGAAGGAAAACCAAAAAATGACTTACAAGTTTCTTTGATACAGATATAAATACAAAATATATCAAACTCTTAATCTAAGATTAACATTTGTCTACATTATTTCCATAATCCAATTCTAATCATCAAAGCACAGATCAACTTTTAATTTCAGTTTCTCACAAAAAGCCCAGTAATAGTTCATATTGCTTTAATTACTATTTGTTAAGGAAACCATAACTGATATATTTAATTGAACCAAAATAAAACAGGAATGAAAAATTCTACTCTAAACTCTACTGTAAACCCATGCTTCTCAACTTTGGCAACTTTAAGAGGCATGAACTTCAATTCCCAGAATTCCCCAGGCAGCATGAAGTTCACCCGTCTTAAAACTTGCCAAGACTGAAAAACGCTGATCCACAGATAAGAATTTTTCCATTCCATTTTACTGACTCCTACTTACTTATGAGCAAACACAATGAAAAATCCCCACTTCTACACCAGTCCAGAGCAACCACCATTTCCTTACTAACCTGCTTTCCAGTTCCATTCTCCTGCTTATAGGGCAACAAAAGAAGACCATGTGACTACCACTTTAAAAAAAAACTTCAGTCAGACCTTCCAACTTCTGGCGGGTAGGTGGGAGATATGGCGAAGTTGGAAGGTCTGACTGAAGTTTTTTTTAACGTGGTAGTCACATGGTCTTCTTTTGTTGCCCTGCATGCCAGAAAACGGAGCTAGAAAGCAGGTTAGTGAGGGAATGATGGTTGCTGCAGGAGTTTGCAGGAAGCTCTCCAGGCTAAAGACAGACTGCACCGAGGAGGGGGGGGGGACAGCCTCCCAGCTGATTGGCTGGTTCATTAGCCACCTCCCAGCTTCCCAGCTGATCCATTTGCAGCCTCCCTGCAGGCTCCCAGTCATGCCCCTGCAGCTTTCCCACCCTGAATGGCAACCCTTGGTGGGTGGGGCGAGGTGGAGCGGGACCAGCCAGCAATTTAACAACCTGTTTGGACGAAGCGGTGCGAACTAGTTGAATCCCACCACTGGTTGTAAGGCTAAGAATCAGCTGTAAGTCACTTTTTTCAATGACCATTTTAACCTCAAACAGTTGCTAAACAAATGCAGTTTCCTATCCTGCAATGACAGTATGGCAATTTAGTAATACAGTATATTGAAATGTCCATTTCCATCTCTGCTCAAGCTGATACCTTGATAATTGGTTTTTTTTTTCTTTTGACTTCCCCTTCCACTGTGAAAATATCACTGTTGATATATGAAGAGAAAAAAACGTTTTGCATGCTTCTGTCTGGATTTTATATCGCTTAAAAACTTGCTATCCAACTTTTTGGGTCTGCACTGAATACTGTATACTGAGATTTTTACTAACCTGTTCATATCTTAGGAAAATAAAATATTTGATTTCTTTTACTAGTAGAAACTATGAAGTTTCTACTAGTAACTTAAGTTAACTTGTATTAACTTAAACTTCTGTTTTCAAACAGTGTCTCACTTCAACTATATGGTTGCAGTGTAGTTCATATTTAAAAAGGTAAAAAGTTGTCAAATCCTTTTCCAAACTTTGTAGCTCCCAGTAAAGTCAGTGAAAAAAACACTACATAAGTGCCTTCTATTATAATAAAATATCACTGACATTCTTAATTTCTATTGTCCGAAAATACATTAATCATTTATCAATAATAGAACCATTTTTTCCAATGCAGTAGATTGTGTTGCATGACATTGATAAGTTATCAAAGATATCAATCAAGAAATCAGATACTTATCTTCCCAAAATTAGACTAGAGGAAAGTTATACCTTCTAAATGTAAACACAACAGAATATATTTGAAAGCTCACCAAAACTGTTTTTTAGGTTTCCATTGCTCATCTGTTTTAATCTTTTTTGGTGTGATTTCCCATGATAATGGATTTGTGCCTGAGCAGCAGAATTCAGCTGAATGTTGCATACATTGCATAAAGTAAAAGTGGTGTGTTTCTTCTCCCTTTCTTTCTCTTCCTCACTGTCTTTGGGTGTTAATTCTGCATCACTTTCATGAAAATACATGAAATCTGAAGTATAGGATATATTGTCTTGGGATGAAGTAGGACTCCCAGGCTTCTTCATTGTTTCTAAAATAAACATAAGAAAGAACTATGAGTGATATGCATCCTGAATGTCAACCTGTAAAAAGCAGAAGGGTTGCATTTAAAGCCACTGCACACCATCTCATGTGGTAATGAAAGTTATCATATAATTGGATTCATCAAATGTTTGGAATACACAAGTATGTAAAAAAACCTATCACAGATGGTAAGGAAAAAAATAAATGCCTTAGCGTAATCTGAAATGTCTTCTATACATTTTCTATGTGGAAAACATCTGACTTGCTTTCTTTGCCAGCGAGAAAACTCCATCTCTAAGCGTTTTCCCCAAAATCACCTAGCACGTTTTCATGCCTAAAGTGGGACTAAAACTTATAGTCTCCTAGTTTCTAGCCTGCTAAAACATATTATCTTGATTTTGCTTGTAAGTTCCTTTTTTAAAACTAATGTTCAAAACTGAAACTGATAACATCTGAAACTTTTTACAAAACAGCTTCTTCATTACAATTGATTCTGGTATTTGGAATTTTCATGAGTGCTATCATTTTTAATCATGAACCTCACTTGTAGGAAAATGCCTCACATTTAAAATAATTACATTTTTAAAATTCTGAATCCAAGAAACAAATATAAAACATACTTAATGCCTTGTAACAAATAGAAATTCTTAAAGAAACATGTCAGGTTCCTTAAAACATAATCATATGCTGCTGTAATTTCACATCTTCTAATATTCTCAAGAAATAAAAATGTCAGAATGTGGTAATTTTAAAAAATTAAACTCGAATTAAAAAATGGACTGCTAAGGAATTCCTGTAAATTTAGAAGCTATTTCATGTCAGTATAAAACATTGAACTGGACATCTTTTAGTTTTGAACATTTAAAATACTATAAGAAGTAATAAAAGATTGAGCATTAGATAGGGGATAGTAAATTGGTCTCCTATAGTTAGCATTATTTCATCTCTAAATAATGATGTAGCTTAGTTCTATATTTTTCTAGGACAGTTTTAACCTGCTAAGAACATAATGACATGACATTAGTTCCAAAAATATAAACTGCTGAAATAACTGAATCACTCCCTAAAGAAAGTACAAGAAAGCTGTACTCTTATCATTATCACTAAAAGAATTACTGCTACAGTTTTTATCCTCTCCTAGTGTTGAAAATGGTATGGAATACTGACACACCTAATGAAATTTCAAGAAGATACCAATTTTTTTGGACAGTATCTGAAAGGTAAGTTGACAAGACATATATTGCTAAGTGATAGAACAGTATCTGAGTGAAGCCACTTAAACAATTTATATGTAAAATAGTAGGTTTAGCAGAGTATTCCTGATATTATATAAAAATGATGTTATTTGGGTTAGTCAACATGATGTTAGCTAGAGTTTTACAGGCAGTAAAAGGAGGTTCTTCTTCTTCTCCCAAGAATTTAAAATATAAAAAAGTTAGGGAACGGTGAATTACTAAGGAATAGATGCATGGAAAACATTAGGCATTCTGCCACTAGCAGCTAATAAAATATTTAAAAAGTAGTGCTTACAAAATCAAAGGAAAGGAGCATGGAAGAACAAGCATTAAATAAATATAATGAAATAAAAGTAGCACCACAACATGCTATCATTTATATATTCCAGGTTAAGTACATCTGTACTGAAAGAATTCTCCACTAGAGAGCAGCATGAATTTAAAATTATAAAATACTTCTATGTATTCATAGTAATGTTTTAATTATACCAGTATACACCTGTACCAATATTTTTTTATCTCTTCAGTCAGTTCAGAAATCAAATGCTACACAGTATAAATTACGCATATATTGTGATAAACATGAATTAAATAAAAGTGTGCATAAACACTGGTGGTTATATAGATTCACATGATTGCATTAATAAATTGCATATTGCATACTGATGAGATAATATACAAAATTCTAACATGAATTCAAATTCTTAGTATGTATTTGCCCTACAGAGCAAAAATCTATGCATTTTGACTGCAAAGAAGAATTTCTCCATTTATTTTACTTCAATAAATGTTTTTATTTTTTATTCAAAATGTTAAAATACAAACTCCAAAAGGGGGGGGGGAGAAAATACAAAAACAAAACTAAACAGGAAAAACAAATGTGAATAAAAAGAAAAAAACAAGCATACATATAAATTGTCCCCTCTAATTGAACACTGATAAATATATTTCAATAATAAGGCCTTTGAGGTTTAACTCTGCTACTTATTTTACCTGTTAACTATGTTGTGTGTGTGTGTGTGTGTGTGTGTGTGTGTGTGTGTGTGTGTCAGGTCAAATGAGTTGGGTAGGGTAAACAGAATTTTAGATGTTTATGATTTGTTCACAAGGGGGGTGGGGGCTATTATTCAAGAATTTCTCCATTTATGGGGCTTATTTTGGTAACTTATTTGAACATTTTTATTAACAATATGTCATCAAGTTCAAATAGATACTTTGTGACAACACTGATATACCTTCTCTAGAATAGATAGATCTATTCTCAAGTGGTCCTTTATATCTTTAAATAGTACACCCCCTCACCATTGTAATTGAATCCATTCACTTTGCTGCTGGTTTTCTTCTCTTTTCTTCCACATTTTCCAGCATTGTAGACTTCCCAGGTTAATGGGTCTTCACATAATGTGTCCAAAATATTATCATTTGAGCCTGGTCATGTCTGAATAAGAATTATTTGTTGTAGATCCATTTGTTTACTATCCTGCATAGCTAAACTATTCTCAAAAGATTTTTTTTCCCAACATCAATCATGCTTCCAAAGTCCAACTTTGGCTGCTGAGGATATCACTGAAAAAACCCACTATCTGCTTGATTCTGATTTTTGTACATTTAGATGCGTCACATCATCTTTTTCACATCTTCCATGCTAGCCTACTAAGTGCTGATTTGTTATTTGACTGTTGTTTCTTTTACTGCTAATAGACAGTTCTAAATGGCAGTTATTTACCACTTCAGTAACTTTATTGCCTGTTATCTGTTGTCATTTGTTTGATCTTATTTATATTTCACCTTAGACCCATTTTTTTTCTTTGATTTCCATTATTCTTTGAATGTTTTGATATTCATTACTGGAGCTTGTAGATCATTTGTATTTTTAGCTACAAGACTAAAGCCATCAGCATAGTGTAGGTTTTTGATGTTTTTTCCTCCGGTTTTAAGCACATGCTGATTTTTCCAATTTAACCTCTCTCAATATATATTCTGCATATAGCATGAATAAATAAGTGGAGATTATACAGCCTCACATTGCTCCTTTGCCAACCTGGAGCCAGTCTATTTTACCATACTTTGTCTGAATTATGGTATTCTGTCTTGTCAATAGATTTCTCCTGAGATTTTCAATAGAGTTCAATGTGTTTCTATAATCTGCTTCTATAATGAAGCAGATACTGGCTTGTATCTTGTTCCCTTTTCTCATTTGCCATGCCATCTGTGCTGATTGATCTGAAGGGTTATTTTGCTATCATATGAAATTAGGGATATTATTTCCTCATCCTGTTACATCTTTGATTCTTTGGTTTTAATATGCAGACTGACTTTTAGTATTTTGGTCACTATGTCATTCTTCAGATATCCTGACAGTTTAGTTATTGTTTTTTGTTGAATTAAGTATAGATTTTCTATCATTGTTGGATTTTCTTTAAATACATTACCATCTACTCATTAGTGCCCATACCAATTTGAAACTTCTTCTGAGTGTGGAGATTTTTTGGGAGACTTTTTTTGTTTTTCCATATCTGCTTCCATATTTGAGGATGGGATATCTCTGGTTTAGGCACAGATGGACTAGTTTAGAGGAGAAGACAATCCACACTTGACTTTTGAGGTTGTATCAGAGGATATCATAGTATCATTTCACCTGGGGAAGATATAAGGAAATATTGGAAGATTATATAGTCATCTCAAGATTGCAAGGGCAATGTTATTATCTGGAATTTGCATAAAAATCTCCTTCAGGATGTTTTATAATTTATAAAAGGGCTGTCTATCCAAAGATTGTTGAGTTCTCTGTCTGCACGAAAAGAATATGATTCTGTAAATCCTATTGTGAGAAGTAGTTTTTACATTTCTCAATATATATTTGGAGTATCAGATATGCTATAAAGTTGTTTTTACAAGCATTATCAGAGCTATGATAGAAATAGTGAGATAGGTTGAGAAACTAACTAGTCACTAGGCAAGAATGATCAGCCTCAGTAGCTATCAAAAAAGAGAGATGTTTTTCCCCTGAGCCTCTCTGCTTCATTATTTTATCAAGTAACACTCTGCTCCTCTTATTGTACACTCATTCTATCCTTAGCAAGCCACTGAGGGAGATATCAGTTTTATCTTCACTGCTTTCTCCCAGCACCTGAAAAGATGTAGGGGATTCCAATGAGCAGCCTTGTGCATAACAGTTTTTATCGAACAAGGGATAAACACAAAAATAGACAAATTACTGTTTTTCTAGTATAATGGGAAAATGTTATATATATATTTTTGGGGCTCAGAAATATATATTATCTAATATTTTTTACTTTTTAACTTTTCAACTATCTTTTGCTTTTCAATTTTGTTTATGTATAGTAGAATTGGGAAATAATCCTCAGAGTCAATTAATTATTGTGGATGCTTAGTGAAATAAAGATAGCAGCCCCACTTATTAATGAGGTGAATTAAGTCAGTTCTAGGCCAGTAAATCAACAATGAACAATGTCTTCCTTCTCATTTAGGTATGTGCATCTTGTATTGGAAAGAATAAAACTGACCATTGCGGAGAAGCAACAAGGCTATCATTTCAAAGGTATGATAAAGTAGAATATAAAAACGTAGTATCAAGATGAAATTGAAGAATGGTGGAAAGAATGAATTGTATTTAATTACAATTGAATTAAATTAATTCTCCAGAATGAATTGTATCCTATCTGTTCTGTCATGGAGGTTCCTTCTTGTCAAGGTAAAATATATATGAAGACTTTTAACTTATATTAGAGATCTTCCTAGCTAATTAAGAAATAAATGAGTGTTCTCATTTGAGTGTTCTCTTGTGCTATGATTTCTACCAGCTAAGGTAGTGTAAAGAGATACATTTTGCAGAAAGTTTAAGTGGTTATCAATTAGGCATCGTTGAATTCCAGTAGGGTTTTAGAATAACATTTATTTGTTATTAAAACATAAACATACAACTATGCTATCTCATATTTATATCTATTATACAGTGGAATGCTCATAATCCTATGAATGAAGGAATCTATATTCCCACAATATTGGTTTCCTTTGTCTGTAGGAAAGTTAGGCACAAATTGCTTTGCAAAATTCTCTATTAAATTTGTGATGAGAGAAATTGGGTGGATCAAATTTTTCAGGATTAAGATAAATTCTCCAATGATTTCTTAAAGCCAGGATTCTCTTTCGTCTATGATTAATTGAAGAATAGTTTTTTAAAAAATAAAGTTGGTAGGCTTTTTCAGAATCTTAACAAGAAATGTGCTTTAAAAATAAAACTGGTGATGATCCAAATAATTTGTATTACATGATAATATACATAAATAAGTTAGTGGGATGATAAACAAACCCCAGGCCAATGTCTTTTACTATTAAGATTATTCCAAAACTTTGGTGAGCTCAGTCTGAAATCTAGAAGCTAGAACTGAAATCTCAATTAACTATGCATTATGATATTTTTAAGCTAAAGTCTGATGAATTTAATAAAATACTTCAAATTTGTTTACCATTTAATATGATTATTTACACTGCAAATTGTAAGCCTACTTCTGAAATAATTAAGCAAGAACAACGCAACAGATTTTTAAAAATCTGTTTTCTTTCCTACTTCACCTGCATTCAATTCAACTTCCTTCTAACATTTCATTGCCTGCGTTCTGCTGACCTTTATAACAGTAAGGAATGAAAAAATAAATCATGAGGCTTTTCAAGATATAATCATGAAGAGAAACTTACCACTTTAATAGTCAATTCTGAAAAAATCTTTACTGCTAAATTTCCATTTGTCAAAGAAAAGTTCAGCAATTCCAGAAGAATAGTAGGTAATAACTACTTTGTTCAGAATTGATTATACTATCAATAATTATCTAAGGATTAATTGAATTAATTATATGAATGAATAATAAACACACATACTAACATAGACACACATATGAATACACATACATATATACGTCTTCTTTTAACAAGCTTGTCTTTATCATCAGCATAAGCTTTCGCTAAGTTATTTCTTAGATATGTAATTAGGAATATACTTATATTCTAATATGTGCATTATAATATTATGACATTATGTCCAGTAGGACTGCAGCCTTAAATATGAAAAAAAAATATTCTGGGGGTAGAGTGATCAACCTGTAACAAAAAAAATTACTAGCAATTTTTCTTTCAAAAATATTGAAATATCATGTCATAAGTAACTATTTCTACATATTGATTTATATAATATCTATACTGATACAAACAATAGAAGAAAATTTTGGTCTTTTAAAAACTTTTACTGTATGTCTAGTAACAAGCCACTGAAATCTTCAACTATGGATTTTAAATTCATTTTTTAACAATGTTCTACATTTTACTAATTACCAAGTATTTAAACCTATAGTTAAGGATTCAGTCCATGGTTCAACAATTTATTCATCATTATAAAAAAAATATATATCATTGTTCTAATAATGGTATAAAAACATGAATGAGTTAAATAGCAAGAACTTAGTACCAGTCAACACTACATATTACTGTAATTAGCAATACATAAAGCATTTTAGTAGATTGGAATAGTCCTAAGGGTATCTTTTTCTGAAATTAAAGCATATGTAACTCATTTAATAATTGCAATACTCCAGCATTACTTTAATTTTTGAATAAGAAAATCTATCAATTATTTATATTTTTGTCTCAATATGTAGTGAAAATGGAAAATTCAGTCTATTGGATTACATTTTTTTTGTTACATGACCTTTATTGTATCTGAGAAACAAGAGATAATTTGATAACAAAAAAAAATAGACACGATGCCCCTAAATGTTATAAATATAGCCATTACAAATGCAATGTGAAATAGATTTTGGTTTGCGTGAAGCATGCAATACTGCTTTGTTTAGCATCAGCATCAGCATCAGCATCATAAAGTGCTTCATACATAATAGAGAACATCCACAACCAATTTTTAATTTGATATTTTTTCAGTAAAGTTTAAGATCATTTTCTCTTCTTCCTAAAAATACATTCTCAAGTTGTAATTATTCCATTACTTGAACGTCCAGTGATTATGATCCTCCTTATAAGCATTATAGATGAAAATATCATAATAGCTTTAATTATGTGTACTTTAAATTAACAAAATTTAAAGTAATTTAACAATTAACAATTATGGGAAAAATAAAGAAGTAAAAAATGTTTTTCTTTCTTTTTATGTATCTAAAAATAGAAATAATGATTATTTGCTACTCCTCTGAAGATTTTCCAGTCTTCTCTTTCCTAGTAAACAGAGACTAAAACATGAACAAATGCCTTAGAGCTATTGCTATAATGAAGTGTTACTCCTTGCTTACACTCTGTGGAGTGCTAATGCCAGCCCTGCTGAGTGTGCAAACTCCTTCAAGCTCCTGTGGCTCATCTAGCCAAATCAGTAAACCCTTCCAATATGCCTCACTAAGCTTGCACTCTATGGAAAAGTAAAGAGCTGCCTTATGAGTAAGAAATCGAGAAACAATTGTATGAATTAAACTTTATGATTCAAGCTCAGTGAGAATAACACATGGATGAATTAATTGCAAGTAGCTTTTTAAATGTTTCCCTGAAATATTGACTGAAGCAAATATTGCTCTTAGAGTGAGAAAATAATTAGAGAACTGCAGCTCAGAGAAACAAATCAGCTATTTATTTACTGGAACCAGTATTATGTAGTTATTAAGATGTTGGACTAACATGAGGGAGATATGGAAGACCTGGAAGTTCATTAAGTGACTTGGGGACAGTAACCTTTGCTCATATAAGGTTGCTGTTATGGGGAAATATAGAACATAATACATGTTCTGACAGTAGTGGGTTTCAATTTTGGCTGCTACCAGTTCGCTCATGGGCATGCATGCACTTGCGCGTGATGCTTCTGCGCATGCGCAGAGACCTCGGGGCAGGTGGGCAGAGCCTCCCACCGCCACCGCTACCTGTTCGCCCAATTCGGGGTGAACTGGTAGCAACCCACCACTGGTTTCTGAGCTCCTGTGCCAAAGGCAGGTTAGAAATCAAATAAATAAATGTATTGTCTTTTAACACAATTCTTTGACTCATAAAGAAAATAAAACATAAAAATACAAGTACAAATTGCAAGTTAAAAACATATTTTTAATAAATGGAATAAAGAAGTCTTCACCTTAGTCCAAAGAACCATAAAGATGACATCAATTTTTTGACAAATTGTTCTGTAACTAAGCTGCCACTATAAAAAAGCTCAGTTATGTTTGAATATACAACACTTTTTGTCCATCAGGGATACTTGGAGCATTTCACATGATACTTTTCCTCACAAAACAGTGAGGACTTGTAATTATTTTCATTTCTTCTGACTTAGAAATGCTTTAAAATATGCACAAATCACCAATCTGTATTCCATCTTACTATCCAATAGACTGAAAAACAGCACATTGTGCACATTCCCTGAGATGCCATCTTCTGGAATTACTAGAATAACCTCATTCCTTGATGGTCCAGGAAATCTGAGAAAGAGAGCTTCATTCTGCCCCAGAAAATTTTCATGATGAAAAGATAGCTTCTTTGAATTTTTGCAGTCAGGTATTAATAGCTATAACCATGGGGGAGAAGAAGATGCCAAACAATGTCTATAGATCAGTAACAGAAATACGAAGTTTTCAGGGTAAGGAAAATGATAGTGACAGTGAGAGGCAAAGTACAATTGCCTTGAAGCAGTGTGAAGGGGCACCGCTCAAAAAGAATGGGACACCATCAAAAAGAAACACAGCTAACAAGCTGTGCAGAATTGCATCATTTCAAAACAGGAACAATCTCCTTCCCCCAGTTTTAATATAGTTGTAAATAAACAGAAGCAGCGTTAGGAGGAACAAAATCTCAATTCTCAAAGCCTATCAACACCATGTGAGCTAGTTTTAAGACAGTAGAAAAGATCTCATGTGGAAGTGAATTCACACCTTTCATGAACTAGTTTATTTTCTTGAAACAAAGGTAGCTGAACTAGAGAGAAAAAGGTATTGATATGAACTTCTGCAACATACCACTCCCAGATTATTGGACCTTCATTTCAATATGTATGAATTGCTCCTTTTTCGGCTAGATGTGCTTGCCAAAGGATATTAGTTTGACTGAAAAAAGGTAAATATTTTCCAAAATCAGCATTTTTAAATCTGCTCTTGGTTTGACTGTAGTGTTAAGTTTGCAGAAACCTTGTGCTTCACTGTGGGTATATTTTGGAAGGAGAAGAGACAGAATAAATCATATAATAATTGAGCCACAAATTAGCCAACCACACTTTTGCTTAGATACCCAGCCTTAGTTGAGAAAGTATCCAGTAGAAATGAAAGTGATTGTGATTGGTTTTCTGTATATCTCTGATTTCATAATTTATTCTTAAGTATTTTGCTTAAAATGCAAAGATATACAACATACTTAATACAATATAAGGAATTAAAAATGGTTTTAATAATCTTACTGCTAGTACATGTCAAATTATATTATAAACACAGAAAACTAATTTTAAAAATAACTCCCTAACATTCAAAATATTTAGTAGAAAGGAGAAAAGGACTCTAATGTCAAATAAATTATGCACCTAATATAGAGTGCATATTAGTCTGATCCATCTACATAAAAATAATAATTTATTGACTTTCTTTTTTAAGTTGCTATCTAAATACCCTGTGAGCATAATGGAATTTAATATGGGTCCTGTTCTAATTATGGAATTCTAACATGTCTGTCAGGAAAGAAAAATAGTTCCTGCAAACAAACTGCTATGTTATGATTTCAGTGTAATATGATCAGAGGTGGTATTCAGCAGGTTCTGACCAGTTCTGGAGAACTGATAGTGGAAATTTTGAATAGTTTGGAGAACCGGTAAATACCACCTCTGACTGGCCTTTCCCTCATCTATTCTCTGCCTCCCGAGTCTCAGCTGATCGGGAGGAAATGGGGATTTTGCAGTATCCTTCCCCTGCCACGCCCACCAAGCTACACACACAGAACTGGCAGTAAATAATTTTGAAACCTACCACTGAATATGTTTTAAGGTTGTTGTAACATTTCAAATTCCATTTTTTAAAAATTTTCAACAAAAATACCGTGTTCCCCTGAAAATAAGATCCTGTTTTATATTTTTTGAACCCCGAAATAAGCGCTTGGCCTTATTTTTGGGGAGGTCTTATTATTTTGGGGTGCATGGAGCAAGATGGGGCTCCTCTTGCCGTTTTACCTGATTTCCAGCTCTGCATTTAAATATTTTCGGGGAGGGCTTATTTTCAGAGGGAGCCTTATTTTAGTGCATGTGCTCAAAAGCCCGATTGGGCTTATTATCAGGGGATATTTTACTTTCAGAGAAACAGGGTAGTGCCATTGATCTTATGATCAGATGTATCCTGCAATTCAATAACATTCTTTGAAAAAACTGATCTACATTTCCTTTTCTGAAAATCTAGAAAGCATAATAATGGTAGGTGATAGATCTGATTTACAGAGATTCCAATATATGATTTATGATTATTACTATAAACATGGGAAACTACCGTAACCTATTCATTTATTTAACACAGCAGCATCTAACTTCTTCTACAAATTTCACTGATCTGTAGAATCAAACCTTAATGAATGGCCGTCTGTGCTGAAACACTAATCTGCACTTTTGAGCTTTATGAAGGAAAAAATGAAGGCTCAGTTATGGATTTTAACAATCAAGAAATGTTAATTCATTTTCACTAAAATACTAAACGGTGGTAATCAAAGAAAGAAAAATGTTTTAAAGACGCTTTCATTGCATTTTTCATGTATGAACATATATATGTATCTATATGTGTGTGTGTACACACACAGACCCATACACACATATATAGTCTTTGAGAATAAGATTATTTTTTTACAAACCAACTATTACCAATAACACTTAAAATGTACAGATAAGGGATGTGTGGATAAATCCTTAATCTTCATCTTTTTTCTTTCTGAAAAGTGTAATGCAGAAATTATCAGCAAATCTTCACCCTGAAGAAACAACAGTATATCTACACAATTGCTAAAACACATTTGACTCTAATGAAATGTAAACTACTTAGCCATAGGTGCCAAATGATACAGCAAATTAGGGAGAGCTAGAGTTCACTCTATTTCAGCCAGAGTCATAGCCATCTTCACTAGGACAGCGAATTCAGTGATACCATTTCTATTTACTTAAATTTACTTAAAGAAAAAAGCATTATATTTGCACTGGACATTAACCTATGGCTATAGTTTACTGAGTTACCCTAATTGGTTGAGTTTGCAGAATACATTGAACCATGAATTAACTGTGACAAAATACAGGAAGTTTCAATATGTTTGGTTAGTAAACGGCTCAGTGATTTGCAGCTAATATACAGAGTGGAAGAAACTCCTCTCTATCTGCTTTCCTTGGTGTTTCCATTTCATTCACTTTGCACTCAAAGCACAAGTAAGATGCTGCTCATAGAGCATGTTTTTTGCTGTCACCGTGATTTTCTATCTCTATCTGACATCAACTTCAGATAAAAATTTCCATTCAAGTTTAGATACAATGGTAAGCCGCTAGTAATTTCCCTTAATAGACAACAGATTCTGACTTATATCTTGGTAAAAAGCCTTCTTCTAATTATTTTCCTGAAAACTGTTGTGAGCATTAGATAACAAAGAGAAAGTGCAAGTTGTTAGCAAAACACGAATGAAGCTAATGAGAAAATTAGGAAGAAGACAGAAAGGTAAAGCAGACATTGACTTCTTATTGAATCCACTAATTAATCTGGGACTCCTTCTTCCTCTTAACTAATGTCATAGCATGCCAGTGTCTGAGCTAACTGCTCTGGTTATATTTTGGTTATATTTTACTTCTTATTGGTACTTAGAAGAGTCCAGCTCCTGCTCTAATTAAAAGGATATCAGAAGCAAAGCTCTCTTGAAATAAAACTTCTCCAGATCAAGGGAGAAAAAGAGAAACAAAACTTTAAAGACTAGAACAAAGATTGTCTTTAGAATTCACATACTGTACACAACCATTATAAGAGAAGTAACATGTGCCTCTTCTTAACCCTCATTACATGCATTATGTTTTTATGATTTTTTTACATGCATCCCTTTGCCAGGGTAGTTGCAAGAGTTTCTCATATCAGTTGTACACTCTTGGTGACTGAAAGCTACTTCCTCTAATTTGAATAACTATGGGAAGCTGAAACAGTGGGAAACCCATGTTCTTATGGAAAAGGGCCTCCTTGAATATTGGATTATTTTTTATATATCCCTACTGATTTAGGTCTCCCAGTATTTATTAGTGATTCTGTAATTTGGAACCCACAGATTCCTTCAATTACCTTCAATTACTGAAACCTACTTTTAGTTTCAGTCTCAGACTTTAGGTAGTTTGGGTTTTTTTTAATGCCTACAAGTTCTTACTTATGCTCTCTTTTATTTTTAGAAATTCCAAAGTGAGTCTGCACTTTAATATAGGCTTCACCTCTACCTAAGACTATTTTTTCTGCACAAATTATTTTATGGCAAGATTGCTTTTCTCTCTGCAAGATACTCTCAGCTGCCTCTGTTTCTGATCTCCTTCCAACAATATCAGGTTATTCCTCCTAGCTGTCCCATACCATCATCATCCCATGTCTCTTATTCCTTCTGACAAAACTGAAGAGTGAAGACATGTACATACATGCTAGCTGCAGCAAAAAATTTTAGATGTTTTCTCTGCTTTTGTCAAAGCAAATTCATGCAATTGCCTGGCAGGAAGATAAAGTTCAGAATTTCTGTGTTTCTAGAACAGTTGTGAATCTAATACTCTACAGGGAGGAAAATGTGTCTTCCAGAAGCTCTACATTGGCTTTTAATCAAGAGTACCAGAAAATGGGATGTGTAAAATTTGTTGGTTTATAGTTTAACAAGTCTTCTGAACTCTTAGAGACTCTTAGAACTATTTTTTAAAGCGGTGAATTATCATAGAGAGAAAAACCCTAGACCTGATAGAACAGAACTAAGGGGAGAAAAGCTAAAGACCTTTTAAAACATAGAAAATTGGTCTTTTAAATTGACCAGGCGTTGTTTTGGAAAGGCATTAAAAATGCTGAACTATCTACTTGAATTTATTTGAATAGTTAACTTTGCTCCCATAAACTGAACTAAATTTGGATCAATTACATCTATAAGACTTGAAACAATGCTGAAACCTAAGCCGAGGGAGCCATGTACTGGTGAATGGAATATATCAGACCTCTACAAGTTTAGAAAAACTTTTTGATGAAAGAAATAAACAACATTCATCTGGAGGATTGTTGTGACACTTACTTTTCTATAACTAGTTACTTTATGAATACTGGAGATTCTATTAAGAGAAAAAGGAAGACTTTTAAGTAAAACAAAGTGATTTTTGACTTGTGGAAGCTTCCTGGACTATTTAAATGGAACTGATTAATAATTCTGAGATGTAAAGGACTATCATTAATGAACTTTCTGAGGAGTAACATTGGAATGGAATATATTGCTTTTGGACTTGGGTAACAGCGGGAGTTATTAAATTAAGACACAATGCTTCATCAGGGTGAAAAGAGTGAGATTTGAAGAGAAATGGCATTGATGTTTCAAAGCATTAGGGATACTATGGAAAAGAATCACAGAGAGATAAGGTACCGTATTTTTCGGAGTATAAGACGCACCTTTTTACCCCCCAAAAGGGGATGAAAATTTAGGTGCGTCTTATACAACAAATGTAGCCCTGCCCACCCACTGGCCCCCACCCTTTGGCCTCTGCCTCCCAGCAGTTACCTCCTTGCAAGCAAACAGCAAGAAAAAACAGCCCCATTCAGCTTCGCATAGGCTAATTAGCATAAGTTGATTAGATCGGCTTCCCGACTCTCAGCTGATTTCCTCTCAGCTGTTTTGTGCAGGCTCTTTTGCAAGCTCTTGTTTTGCAAGCTCCAGGAGTATTAGCTAGGTCTTTTAGCAAAAACTTTTTTTTTTAATTTATCAAAGTTTAGGACCAACTTATTCTGTCTACAATATCCAAGTGTTGCCGTAATTGCTCTCTTCAGTCCTCTGGGAGTTTGTGAAATAAGAGCAGCATCGTCAGCATATAGGAGAATCGGAATTTTGCGTTGTGCTAGGTTAGGAGGATGTAGATCAGGGTTCTGTAAGAGATTGATCAGGGGGTTAATATAGAAGTTTAAAAGGGAGGGGCACAGGATGCAACCCTGCCATACCCCTTTTTGTACCCTTACTGGGCCGGTTAAAGTCCCTTGAGGCAGTGGTGAAATTAAAAAAATTTCTCAACCGATTCTGTGGGCGTGGCTTGGTGGGAAGGTATCCTCTGACTGAGTGGGCATGGCCAACTCAATGTCACTTACAGCCATGCCCACTCAGTCACATGACACCTCCCCAAGCCATGCCCACAGAAACTGTTAGAAATTTTTTTATTATTTCTATTCTGCCTTTTCCCTTGTTGAGAGATGCCTACAGCTGCAGACTCTTTTTTTCGGTGCACCTGGAGGCGCTTCTTACACCAAAAGATGCAGTGGCTGCAGGCTTCTTGCAAGCGAAAGTTACTGCAGAGCCGCTCCCCTTCTTGAATGTGCCACCACCATCACTGCCCTGTTCCATGCACTGGCCGTGTATGCACACACCCAACCTGCTGCTGATGAATGACAAATGAATAAATAAATGATATCATGTGCACAGCCAGCACATGGAACAGGGCGGCAATGGAGGTGGTGTGTTCAACAAGGGGAGCGGCTCCGGTAACTTTTGCTTGCAAGAAGCCTGCAGCTGCTGCATTTTTTGGTGCAAGAAGTGCCTCCAAGTGCACTGTAAAAAGAGGCTGCAGCTGCAGGCATCTTGCAACAAGGGGGGTGAGATGCGGGCTGGCAGGGAGCCCATATGGCAAAGGGAGAGTGGGCAGTGGATGGCGAACAGGCAGAGGCTCCAGGGCAAGGCCGGAGCCAGGGAATAGTGCATAAGGATGATAGCATCTCCATTTCTACTGGAACCCCTAATGGCCCCTGTGGATCTTGGCTTCTGTTGTCCATATTCATGCAACCTCTTGTCCTCTGGGGGAGAAGTAAGAGGCTCAATTATTGGGAGACCAGATCTATAAGCAGGTCAGCTGTGTCACTTGTGACCAACAAAGATTTCTTTAAATTTTCTAACTTGAATAGTATGTTGTCTTGTTTTTTCCTTGAGAGAGCACGTAAGCATTAATGAGGCCACTTTCTGTGCTGTTAAATACATCTTCACCGAACAAGGCTGGTTGACTCCCACTTTCTTTCTCTCCCTTTCCCAAGGTTGAAAATGAAGAGACAGCAACCTAGGGAGCTCACATGTTAACAATTAAGTGTTTAACTATTTCCTCACAGAAGGCTCTGATGGGAAAGATTTGAAAGGAGGCTAAATGTGTCTTCATCATAAATAGCATCAGCGGTACAGTGGGCTGTTTGAAAGACAGGAGTATCTGCTTCCAATCTGGGGCCTCAGAAAGCCACTCCTCAGCACAGAGATCAGACTGCCCCCAGTGGCAGTGAAGAAGCTGGCTTAGGGAATTTAGTATAGCACTCTTGGTATTCCAACATCCTTAATTACTGTATATACTCGAGTATAAGCCGACCCGAATATAAGCCGAGGCCCCCAATTTTACCACAGAAAACTGGGAAAACTCAGTGACTCGAGTATAAGCCTGGGGTGGGAAATGCAGCAGCTACTGGTAAATTTCAAAATAAAAAAAGACTGGTCAAAAGTGCGAGGACCTGTCAGAAATCACTTTTTTCAGCCCTCTGGGTAGTCTTTTTGTGCATATGGGCTACTCAGAGGGCTGAAAAAGTAATTTTTGACTGATCCTCGCACTTGTGACCAGTCCTCGAACTTACGACTGTCCTCACATTTTACGTCTTTGCCCTATCTTGTCTCCATTTCTCTCTCCCCCTCTCTTTCTTATTCTTTCTCTGTCCCCCTCTTTCTCTCTCTCCCCCACTCTTTCTCTCATTTTCTTTCTCCCCCCTTTCTTTCTCTCCCCCACTCTCTCTCATCCTCTCTCTCCCTCTTTCTCTGTCTCTCTCCCACTCTCTCTCTCTCATTCTCTCTTTCATTCTTTGTCTCTTTCTGTGTCTCAGCCCTCGCCACCCCGATTTCAAGCCCCACAATGCTCAGCCTGCCTAAAGAATGATGTCCTTTGTAGATTCACCCGCCCAACTCCAGTGCCCCTATTCCCCAGCCAACTTGACGTCACTCACTGTTAGAGCCAGGAGCCGCACATTTTGAAGCTCATTCTGCGCTTCTGAAGCCCCCAATGCTTTGAGTTTCCCTCCACCACCCAAGCAAACATCGGAGCCTTCTCTTGCAGAAGCAGAATCCAGCAGAGAAATGGAATAATGAGGGGGGGGAATGGGAAGCAGAGGGTGTAATTAGCAGAATCCAGGCACAGAAATGGAAAAATGGAGGGGGGGAGGAATGGGAATGGAGAGGAGAGGGTGTAATTAGCAGAATCCAAGCACAGAAATGGAAAAATGGGGGGTGGGGAGGAATGGGAATGGGGAGGAGAGAGTGTAATTAGCAGAATCCAGGCACAGAAATGGAAAAATGGGGGAGAGGAATGGGAATGGGGAGGAGGGGGTGTAATTAGCAGAATCCAGGCACAGAAATGGAAAAACGGGGGGGGGGATGGGAATGGGGAGGAGAAAGGGTAATTAGCAGAATCCAGGTACAGAAATGGAAAAATGGGGTAGGCAGAATGGGAATGGAGAGAAGGTGTAAGAAGACATTTCCTTAGATCACTGATGCTCCCAACAATGAGTTTGGTGGAGATGTAAGGAAATGTCAAGATGGTTGGAAATGGAGAGGAGTTAAGTTTTATTTACAGATTTCTTGCCAACAAAGTGCTCCCCAATTCTTGGTGGTTTTGCAGTTTTCACTGCTGGGGGAGATCCCGGGCTGGTGCCATGGCATTTATTTCTTTTTCCCATGCCTTATTAGTCCCTGGCAAAACTAAAAACGTTTGTTTCTGTTATGGACTACACTGTTATCTCCTCTGAAAAATATTAGTTAAATAAAAAAGGATCCAATGGAAGTACTAAAAATTGATAAAATAAAATAAAACAAAGAGGTGCTACTGCAAACCCACTCCGGCAGCCCTCCAGCAGCCCTCCTGAATAGAGGTAGAAATAAGAATACATACCTTTATATGAAGCAATAGTTAGATGGAAAGAATGGAGGTCGAAAAAGGGTATTATAAGAGTATTAAATAATAGGAAAACTGGTACTTGAATGCTTTGTGACTTTGAACTATTAAATAAAGAAGGGCTGTGCCTTATATAAACATGTGTATTAATATTAGGATTAGCAATAGTGATCTGATTAGAAGTTAGAATAGAGGTAGAAATAAGAAATAGGGGGAATATTAGTAGATATAATTTTTTTCTTTTTATATAATATAATATAAGTAATAATTTGATGAAAAAGATCAGAGAGGGAAAGATGGTATTACCATGTATGCTTACAATATAATTGGCATTAAAATGGGATATTGAAATATTGAATAATTGTTTTTTTTAAAAACCATGTATATTAATACTAGGAATGTATACTGTAAGTTTGATTAATATAACAATTAATATAATTGTCATTATTGATGTTTATATCAAAATGAATTACATTCAGGGGCCACACTGTTCATGTATTGATATTGATGTATATTTAAAAATAAAAAAATAAAAAAATTATGAAGACTTCTGAACTCAATCTAATCAGTTACTTATGGTGCCATCTCTCCTTTGTTGTTTTTATGTATATCATTAGAAGACGCATTGTCTGGGTCCCATCTACCAAGAATTATTGACAGCCAGGGCCCAAGACAAACTTTCTGTCATAGAACTCAACCTTTGTAACCTTTGTAATCTGGAAATCAGATTGGCTCCATCATTGTTGGCTTGTTCATAAAGCCACTAATTCTGTGCTCAAGCGTTGTGCCCTGAGTGCTTTGTACTAATTCCAAAAAGACTTTACCATCAACTCCACAAATTCTGCCTGGTAAATCCAGGATATCTGCTTCAAAGTATAACTATCATCTGATGTTTTTGTCTCTAATCAAAGATATATTTATCCTTGGGACTTTTTGCAAGGTATTTTATTTCATTTAACGTAATGATGAAGATAAATTCAGCTCAAAGAAGCTATTACAGACTGAGCAATTTCTTAATATATCATCTATTTCTATGTGAGAATATAAACAATGATAATTGCTCCATTAATACAATATCAAGTATGCTTAACACCCTGTGTGCTTTTCTCAAAAGTTTGCAATTCATTCTCTCAAAAGAGATAGGGTGATTAATTTATTAGCTTTATACCCTTGTAGCCCCTTCTTTCTGGTCTGTGTTCTATGTGACCTCAATAATAAGCATAACATTTGACAGTATGATTCTTTTATAGCTGTGAGCTATACATATAAAATGCATCTCAGTACAAGAATGGGATTAACATCAGAATACTAGACAAACAAGCAGTAATCAATACTCTAATCATGGAACTACCATGGAGAATACAACACTGCCACCAACATTGACAGGGCAAGTTACTGTATATAATAGAGAGAAAACCCATCTCTTCTAGCATCCCTTTATATTCCTTGTACATAGCTGGTCATTTGCATTTTTTTAACAGTTGTTGAGGCTACTTGGAGATTTGTCTGTATCTTCAAGTTCACCTTAGTAGTGCAGTGGTTGTGGAGTCCCAACAACTGTCTGCAAGTAATATAAATCCTTCCATTATCCACCATCCAATCACAGCTAAAGAAGATTCTTGGATGAGAAGCAAAATATCTTCAAAGAAAAACAAAAAAGTCCAATTGCCTCTTGAAAAAGCATTCTTGGGATAACCATGACTTGTATGACTGAGAATCTCCATAGACATACTCTTCAACATCTTCATCGATGAATTGGGAAACTCATCAGAATTGCAGATGATACCAAGTTGGCAGGAATAGCCAACACTCCAGAAGATAGGCTAAAGATACAGAAAGATCTTGACAGACTTGAACATTGGGCATTATCTAACAAAATGAAATTTTATAGTGAAAAAAGTAAGGTTCTACATTTAGGCAAGAAAAAGTAGATGCACAAGTATAGTATCGGTGATACCTGGCTCAACAGTCATAACTGTTAGAGGGATATTGGAGTCCTAGTGGACAATCACTTAAATATGAGCCAGCAGTGTGCCAGAAAAGCCAATACAGTTTTAGGCTGTATTACAGAGGGATAGAATCAAGATCACGTGACGTGTTAATACCACTTTATAATGCCTTGGTAAGACTACACTTAGAATACTGTATCCAGCTTTGGTTACCATGATGTAAAAAAGACATTGACACTCTAGAAAGAGTGCAGAGAAGAGCAACAAAGATGATTAGGGGACTGGAGGCTAAAACACAAACAAGAACAATTGCTGGATTTCAGTATGTCTAGTTTAATGAAAAGAAGGACTAGGGATGACATGATAGGGTATTCCAATATCTCAGGGTTGCCACAAAGAAGAGGGAGTCAATATATTATCCAAAGCACCTGAAGGCAAGACAAGAAGCTATGGATGGAAAGTAATCAAGGAGAGAAGCACCCTAGAACTAAGGAGAAATTTCCTATCAACTAGAACAACTAACCAGTGGAATAGCTTACCTTCAGAAGTTGTGGGACATTTTTAAGTCATTTGTTCAGAATGGCATAGGGTCTCCTGCTTGTGCAGGAAATTGGAATAGAACACCTCCAAAGTCCCTTCCATCTCTGTTATTGTTATTCTCTTATATATGAGGAGGTGTAAAACCAAATTCTCTCACAATGAGTCTGCTCAAAATCACTATTTTCCCAGTGTACCAATCAAGTTTCTAATTCCTGCCTGGTGATTCACTGCAAATCATTCACTCTGTGCCAAATTTATATTGTTTTATGCCTATTCAGGTCATTCAACAAGGATTGCTTATAAGCCATGAGTTGCCCAAGATAGATATTAAGATTCCTTGTTTTCCAGCATTCCCATCTTCCCAGCACACTTTTTAAAAAATGAATGGATGCTTGTAGTAACATTGTTAAGATCACAATTAATTCAGTCTTCAAATTCTAAGAAAAAATGAAGGAATTCCCGGAATCTCTATATTGAATGTAGGATGTACTTAAATTTATCAAGTATCAAGTTACAAAACTTAAGTTAAATTGAGAGTTCTAGTCTGGCAGCATTTTTACTCATTTTTTTTTTTTTTGCTGTAAATAAGCATCAAAGCAAATACAGGAAGTCATCAAGATATGTACTTAATAGGGACTTCCGGTGGGACTGCGACATTGCCGGATGCTTCTTTTTGAAGCGCCAGCCCAGGGCTTCGTAGAACTGCAAGAACAGCGACTATCGGCTGTCTTGCGGTTTGAAAACTTTCCCCCTGGTATGAGGGGGGAAAGTGAGTAGACGGGGGGAGGGAGCTCCCTGAAAGTGCCAGATTTCACCCATAATCTGGCGCTTGAAGATGAGAGCTCCCCGCTAAGCCTGTCAGCACTCCGGACCCTGGATGCCTCTGCTTTGCAGAGCTAGATGTCGTTACCATCCCAGCACCAACTTTAAACAGATATTCTTTGAATCAAGCTGGCGGAGCACAAGCAGTATGAATGAAACAGCAAGTATTTTTTTTTCCTTTTAACTCCAAAGATTTACTTTCTTTAAAACATTCTTCCTAAGCTGAAAGTGAAAGCAAGATGGCGTTTGAGTTTTAACGGGGCGTGAAGAAGTGAAAGCTAAAAGTAATTATTGACAAGCCCCTGTTTGAAATGTAAAACTCCTTTTTGAAAAGTGGATGTAACAAGAAAGGAATAATAATAATTGAAGCAGCAATACAAATTACAAATTGTAAAGGATCCCTTTTTTTTTCTTCTTGAAACTCTTTTTTTCTTTTTTCTTCCCCTTTTTTTTCTGTCCTTCTGGAAGGGAAGGAAGAAGGGGGGCAAGATGGCTGGGCTTTTTGAAAGCAAAGGAGGGTTATTTAACCCTCAATGGTCTGATTTTGAGGAAGCTTTGAGTTCAATTACCTCTGCTTTATTGAAAAGAATTGATACTATATTTCAAGCTTCTCAAGCTGGAAACAATGAAATACATGGAAATACTGAGTTGCAATCTAGCAGTGGGGGATTGAATGAAGAGTTGGGAGATGCAAAAAAACAACAACAGATTATAGCAGATTTTACTGAGGAGAAAAAGATGAATGCTGTGCAAAATAAGGAGCAAGAAGTGTTGGAAGCTGATGAAATTTTGGTTCCACGAATTTTTTTTTATAAAACTCAATCTGCACTTAAAGAGTTGTTTCCAGAAGAAGCTACATTTCTGCAAAAATTTTATAATATGCAATCCCAAAAACCGCAAAATTTTACTGGAGCTAAAAAAGGCAGAGGGATCAAAGTTAAGAAGAAAGTTCGTAAAAAGGAAAAGAAGAAAGACTGGAGAAATGGAAAATAACCCTGCTTGATGAGATGATGGTCCTTAAAAAGTATTGTTTAACTGTTTAAAGATTTTGAATTTTTTGGAAAAAGAAAAAAAAAACAGACAGCAGTTTAATGCCAGTTAACTAAGCGATGAGCGACGATGAGGAGGCAACCTACAGCTGTATTGGAATATTTGAGAAGAATAAACAGATCACAGCAATGCTGGTGTATTGGGTTGTGAAATATGCCCTGACTTGAATGATTTGGATTATTTTATTAAGGACTGTAACAAATTTGGACTTAATTGCAATCGCAGAAGTTCTATTGAATATAGCAAATTGAAGTTTCCTGCTTGATGGTAATGAATATAAGGCAAAAGGACTATGGACCTAGGGCAATTGCAGTTGATCTGGTGGTTTCCCTAATATGTCTGATGAATTTATTAATCTAATTTTTGACTGGATTTGATGGATATCATTTCAAATATAATTACAATTACAAAGTCACTCGGGGGGCTTCTTTTTATATATACAGAAGCAATTTTTAATTAGGTGGGTAGACGTAAATGAAGATATCTTATATGCTGTTGGAAAATGTGAAGACAAGAAGATTCGCAATTGGTTCAATCTAGTATGAAGAATTTAAATGATTGATAAAGTTCTTAAATGATGTTCTTAGTTGATTTGTTAATATGTATTGATATAAGAGGTTTGATTATTAATTAAAAAATTATTGTTAATATTATTTCTTATTAAGTGTTTTAATTATAATTGGACCTTGATGGTTTAAAAGTGAAGGACGGAAGAGTTTATATAGTAATTTTTTTTTTAAATCTGGGGTTTTTTGAGTGAGGGTTTCCTTTTGTTGTTGTTGTTGTTGTTGTTGTTTTGTTTTGTTTTAAATGAAAGAAGTTATAAAATATTTTGTTAAATTGTATAGACCTAATAATTTGTTAAGTAACAATTAGCTAAATTGAGTAATGATAGGTTTGATTAGGTAATACTTAATTGTTTTAATTGCTGTAATTATAAATGGAGATAATTTTGTTGAATTAGATGGAATAAGGAGAAAAAAGACTCGCTTTCCTTTTATCTATTTGTTTAATGATCATGATTATAATAAGTGTGAAATAGAGTTTAATTTAGAGAATTTAAGCTGTATTTTATTTTGTACTTGCTCTGGGAAGTCGGGGGGGTGGTTGGGGAGGGGGGGAGAAAATGTATGTAAAACTTTTAAAACTTTTTCAATAAAAAAAAGATATGTACTTAATAGCTTGAAGATGACATATGACCCCCTTTTCAAAATTATGGCTGCTGCAGAATTCGCAGTCATTCATTCTTATAACTAACTGCAAAGATGCTACAGTCTGCCTCTCTCCCCTGATCCTACATCATCTTGGTTTACATAATATGGTGAGTCTTAAACTATGGTTTACAAATTACAATAGCTACTTTACCCCACAAAGTTGTATTCGCATGGGGTGTGAACCAATGGTGGGTTCTAACTGGCTTTACTACTGGTTCTCTTCATGCACGCGCTCCATGCAAGCATGTTGGGAATCTACCTAGCTGAGGTGCGGCAATCCACTCTGCCACACCTATCAGCTGGGCTAAAAAAGAAGAAATAAAAGGTAGGAATAATGCGGGGGCGGGCAGGAGGGCCCAGCTCCCGGAAAAAGAGAACTGGTTCGGTGATGTCATATCATCACCACTACCGGCTCAGACGAACCGGGCCAAACCGGGAGGAACCCACCACTGGTGTGAACCAGGCCAATGTTGACACATACATAACACTGTTTATTTTTAAAAGGAGTATTTTAGTTCATTTTATGAATGATGGCATCGTCTATTGTATTCTCAGTATATATTCCTAACACAGCAGTCTCTATTGATTCAGCATCAAAGTTATCAGGATAACTATTTTCACATATTTAGTCTCTTTGTGAAAATAAAAAAACAATCAAGTCACAAAAGAAGGCTAAAATTATATCTCTGTATGACTTTAAATAAGAATTAAATCGGGGGGAAAAGTGTTGGAACAATTATTAAACACAAAATTGAATACATTAGGAGTTGAATAGCAACAATTACATCTTTCTTCCCTTTTTAAAAATATTTGTCTCCTTCCCCCTCCTTCCCACTAAATTATTTTAAGAAATCCTCCTCCACTTCCTGTCTCCTAATAGCATATGTTTTTGACACAGCAGGATATTTAAATCATAAAGGAACATTTAGTGATGATAAAGATACTGAAATGCACAATATTTCAGTATGACAATTGCAGCTGGGTTTCTACTGAAAAGCAGAGTATGAAAAACATCTGATGAAGTACTTGGATGATGAGAAATTAATTTTTCTTGCTTCTAAAATAACTATTTTTTTAATGAAAAGGGAAATTAAAGAGATGGGTAGATTTCTTCTGATCATGTTAAAGAGGATGAGATAAAGGCTAAGGTATTCCCAAAAACAAAACAAAAATTTCTCATGACAACAAAATTTCTTCTTTATCACTCAATTTATCATTCTAAAACCTTTAAAATTCAGTCAACACTTGAAATTTTTCTCATACTCTTTATCTCTTCTATCAAACTTTTTCATACACTATCTCTGCTATCAAAATTCTTGTCCCCTTTGTCAGACCTCTTTCGAAACTCCATTACGGCAACTCTAGCAAATTCCAGTACAGCCACTGTAGTAAATTTCTTCTGTAAATCCAATAAAAGAAAATCATCCACATTGCTCTTTATAATTTGTACATCATTTTTTAAATTTTAAAATCCACTTGTGTAGAAGAATCAAGGAAAGGAATTAAATTAATAAGGCATCAGTTTAGAGTCTTTGCATAGCCATAAAACAATTACGCCAACCCCATCCCCATGCCACTTATTTTTTTAACCCTACCCAGGCTAGTTGAAAAGATTCCTGTGCATAACTTATTTATCAAATTATCAGTTGGAATTTATTCCTCTTCAATAACACCTTATAATGCCAATATAGAGTTAAATAACTCAAAACTTCCTGCATCCATTTAATAAATATTTCTTTTAAGGTAAGGAAGCATCAGCTGCCTTCAACCTTCAAAGTCAACTTATCAGTTTCCAAATATAAACAAGAGAATTTTCAAAAGACAAAGGATCCTTTCCATTAAGTTTAGAATCTTAAATCAAATTCATGTGAGCTCTTAATCTGTTTAAAACTTTCTAAAGCCAACAGTAATAATCTGAAATGACCCTTTTGCTGTATTATTTCAAAAAGAAAATTGTTACAAAATTTTAAACTTGTTATTTTCCTTTCCTAATAGATTAAATAATTGAAATATTTCAATCTTTAACAAGTTTTTATTTTTTAAAGTAAACTCTGAAGTGATTTTTAAAATTTGGTCTTTTTGAGACTATAAAAGGCTTAATTAACATTATCTGAACTCAGGCTAATCCTGTTGCTCCCAGCTGTTTGTAAGAAATACAAATACATCAGCAAATACATCTGCCACCTATTCACAAAAACACCACAGCTGTCCAGAGTACATAATGGATACTTTTAAGGTTTTTGTTTTGCTGCAGAGAAAATTTTCAGAAGCCCAGATCCAGCATTGTGTCTTTCAGCTCTAATATCTCCTATTGTCCATGTGACATCAGTTCACCATTCCTCAGCAGATATAGCTCCCTCCCTCCCTCCCTCCTTCCTTCCTTCCTTGCTAAACACCTACACTGTTACAGACAGGCAAATATATAAAACTGATTTTTATATAGATGTTTATTGTAAGAAAATAGAGATTACTGGATAACTGAGTTCACATTCATGTCCATACTATTTCCCTGACAGCAGGAGCAAAATTGGTTATAATTGGCTTTTTCTGTTTCTTAATTTCAAATTTAATCTAATACCCTAGAATTTCTGGGTGTTTTCCTCTCAAATATTAATCAAGACCATTGGTTTTTTATTAATCTGTTTATATTAACTGCCAGCTGCATATCTATATGAAACAATGCAGCTACTTATGATCTAACTTTTCACATCATGGTATTCCCATGTTTCAATTTTACCTGAGGCTTGTTAAATAACAGTGCCTGAATTTAGAAGTAATGCTAAGCCATAAAACTATTATTTTTAAACAACAGGGACTAGATTGTCATATTTCAGCAAGCTATGTTGAAATAACCATTTTAACTTGGTGTGAGTTATGAATCCAACCAATTGGTGTAGGGTTTTCTTCATGAAAATAGAGTCACAGGGGAAATAATAAACTCATTGATTTCTTATAGGGAGATCAAGGGTTATCATTGTTTAACCATTCAAATATTGACTCCTAGAGCCTCTCTAGCCTCTCTACGAGTTTCTGGAGGCTGGGGAAAAGCAAAAAACGCCACTTCCTATCCCACTGGAGTTGGGAAATGGGTCATTTCAGGCTTCCAGAGGGCCTCCGAGGGAGTGGGGAAAGCTGTTTTTGCCCTCCCCAGATGCATACAGAGGATCTGGAGCTAGGTGAGAAAGAAAAACAGACCTTTCAAAGCCCACCCAGGCCCTCCGGAGGCAGGAAACAGCCTATTTCCCTACTTCTGGTGGGCCCAGAAGGCCTGAAAATCAGCTGGCTGGCACGTGTATGAGCTGAGCTGGCATGCCATAGGTTCATCATCACAATATTAGGCTGTCCCTTGTCCAATATACTTAAGATAAAAATCAGTTTGGAGAATATTCTTACAATGGCTCTGACATCATAAATCTTTTTTATGCAACTAATGCTAATATTCTGACACAAATGAAAAATGATGTTGAAGAAATTAATGACCCAAAAAAAGTGGTGAAATCTAAAATGTGTTACTACTAGTTCTGTGGGCGTGGCTTGGGGGGCTAATGTGACTGGGTAGGCGTGGCCAATTTTTTTTTTTTACTTTTAAAACCATTTTTCTATAACCTCTTCAGTGAAGAGATTGTAAAAAAATGCTTTCAAAAGGCTCTGACGATCCCAGCTGAGTTGCCTGATCGGCAGAGGCGTTTATAAAAAGTGTCTGCCGATCAGGCAACTCTGCTGGGATCGTCAGAGGCATTTAAAAGAAAAAAAGGGTTTTCTTTCTTTTAAATGTCTCTGACGGTCCCAGCTGAGCCATGCAATCATCAGAGGCTTTTTTTTTTACTTTTAAAAGCATTTTTTTGGCCGAAGAGGTTGTAGAAAAAATGCTTTTAAAAGTAAAAAAAAAAGCTTCTGATGATTGTGCAGCTCAGCTGGGCATGGGGTTGGGCAGGGATTTTTGCTACCGGTTCTCCGAACCACCAGCCTCCATTGCTACCGGATCGGGCAATTCGGTCTGAACCGGGAGCATTTCACCCCTGCAAAAAAACCTACCTATCTTCAATGGTTTCAGGATGTGCCACACATTCCAGCAGAGTGGGCGTTCTCCAGGACCCTTCCTTAAAACAATGTCATCTGATGAGACCAAAAAAGCGTGTCTTCTCTATGATGGCATCTCCTTTGTGGAATTATCCCCCCTCTTCCTCCCCCTCCCCAGGATTTGTCTGACCCCATTAAACTTTAGGAAGCCCTTGAAATGTTAGCTTTTCCATCAAGCACTATTACCAGAATATTAATCCAATGACATGTGCCCCAACTGTGTATTATAAATGTTGTCCATCCTAACTGAGAAAAAATGATTAGAATAATATTTTTGTAGTACCGGTACAAAAGTAATGAATATGGAAACACTTCCGGTTGGGACCCGAGGCGTTGGGATGCTGAGAGAGTGACTGCTGCTCCTTAACATTTCCAAACGCTGTGCTTTGGGGATCCCTTCGGGGACGCGGTGCCCGGAGAGCCCCGCGGACAAGAGGGCAAGCCAGGCGTGCGTGACAGCGGATCGCAACGCCGAACGCAACGACCGGGCGGCTCTGTCAAACCCAGCATAAGCGAGCCGGCCAGTAAATGGCTGACCTGAAGCCTCGGTAACTGACAACAAGAGAGGAAGCGACAGAGAGCGGAGGATATAGTGCCCAGCAGTTTAATACCTTTTTTCAGCCATCGAGAAATTGGCATCAGAGAGAGCTGCCGGTGGAGTCGGAGGAGAGGTGCTCAGAGAGAGGGAAAGCGGCGTGTCAGGAGAGAGAGCAGATCGGAGAGAGGAGTTGCCGACGAGCCGGCGGAGGAGACGTGGGAGACGAGGCGGCGAGAATATACACGCGAGGGAAGACGGGCGAGAGGAGTTGAGAACTGAGACTCAGAACTTTAGATCTGCTGCAGATGAGCTATAGTTGAAAGAAGAACGTATAGAAGATCACGGATCCTTTCTTTTTGGAAACTTTGGGACCGGAAGTGCAGCCATCGCAGAGACTTCTCTGAGGATAAGTAAAATAGCTGACTCATTGCCACATGGACAGTTCAGCATAGAGAAACTCCATAGAATATACTACCTAGCGAATGACTATTCATTTTCCTTTGTTACTCTACTGAAGTGAACGTGATACCTCGATATTTTTATTTTCTTATCTAATCCTCTAACTACGACA
>WNWU01013639.1:871643-894198 GCA_012654045.1 Ptyas mucosa | reverse complement strand
AATAAGTTTTCCCACTTTTGGGGGGTAAAATTGGGGGGGTCGGCTTATATTCGGGTCGGCTTATACTCGAGTATATATGGTATCTATCCTAGATCACTATTTAATATGCACATATAAAGTAAAATCTTCTTAATAATTGTAAATCATAGGCCTGAACTATTTGAAGAGGATTTTAGTAAAGTGTTTCTGCCAAAGATAAAAGTGTTTCTTTTATCTTTTATTCTTTTAATAAAGTGTTTCTGCCTCAAGGCCAATGCCTGGAGTACATTGTGCCACATGTATGTAATGCATCTATACTCTTTTATGACGAACTGCAATAGTTTTGTTAGTTCCAAGAATATACACCTCAGAGGAGCTCTGGTGGCCAAGTGGTTGAAGCGCAGAATTGCAAGCAAACTCTGCTCACAGACTGGATCCTGATAGGGGTCAAGATTGACTCAGGTTGGTAAACTGCTCAGAAAATGCTCTAAAGTGTTATGGGGCAATATATAAGCTTAAATACGATTGCTATTTTAAGTCACAACATAATTTCTGTAAGTTAAGGATCCAGAAATAAATTGTATTGTAGTATTCTTTTCTAGCATCTATAAAATGTTAGATCTTTTCCTTCTACCAATCCCTATAGTAAATAATTATCCAAAGAAACAAATCCAATTAGAGCTTTTATACACTAGTAAATGTCTGGAACACTTTACCTGATCCTGTTGTTAGTCTCTCTAACCCCCATACCTTTTACCTTAAACTGTCTACGGTGGACCTTTAACGTTTCTTAAGAGGTCCCTAAGGGGGTGTGCATAAGCGCACCAGAGTGCCTACCGTTCCTGTCCTACTGTCCCCATTTATATGTACCAGGGGTGGGTTCTAAAAATTTTTAGTACCGGTTCTGTAGGTGTAGCTTATTTTGTGGGCGTGGCTTGGAGGTCATGTGACTGGGTGGGCATGGCTAGCTGGTCATGTGACTGGGTGGCCATGGCTATGTGTATAGGGACTATTCAGAGGGCTGAAAAAAGTCATTTCTGACAGGTTCTCGCACTTTTGACCGGTCTTCACACTTATGACTGGTCATCATTTATGCCCATTGTAGCATTCCTAACAACCGTGTCACTCATTTCACAACTGCTTCTCTTCACCATGGTGACAAGATAGGGCAAAAACGTAAAATATGAGGACAGTCGTAAGTTCTAAGACTGGTCAAAAGTGCGAGGACCAGTCAAAAATAACTTTTTCAGCCCTCTGAGTAGTCCATATGCACAAAAGGATACAGCAATAGAGAGGGATGAAGGAAGGAGAGAGTGGGAAGGAAGAGAAGGGAGGAAGGAAGAGAAGGGAAATTAGAGTAGGAGTGAGGGTAAGAGAGGGAGGAAGAGAGGAGGCGAAGGAGAAAGGAAGAGGAAGTAGGGAGGTGAAGAAGAGGGGGAGAAGAGAAAGTAAGAAGGAAAGAAAAGAGAGAGGTGGAAGATTTGAGGAGAAAGATTGCTGTACAATAAAAAAGATGAAAGGGAAGAAAACCAACCCCAAACAAATATAAAGATATTAAGATAAAGAATGAATCGTTAAACTTTAAGAATAAAAGAGAACAAATATGAATAAATAGCAATAATTGGAAACACACATACAAACATACAATGTATTTTCTTTGAACAGAGTATTTGTCTGGTTCACAAATTTAAACAGTGTTTAGTCATTTCAATTAAATTTAGAATTTCTATATTTCCTTTTTGCCATATTTATTCCTCATCTATTTTTTTAAAAAACCAGTATTACCCTTCATCCTCATCTCTAATCTTAATCAAATTCAATTTTTCCCTTCTATTCTATATTATACCCTTCCCATTGTCATCTATTTTTATATCCATCCTCACATTTGTTAATTATGTAATATTACAGTTGTTTAATACAAATTCAACATTTTAATATAAATCAATTAGTTATATAACTATCTTTTTGTATATTAATCAATATGAACATGGATATTCCAATTATTTCCATGCAATCCAATTTCTTACAAATCAATTAATTATATTTACCAATAATAATAAACCAAATAATTTCCCCCATATATTCCTCCAAACCACAACTTAACCATTTCTGCTTTCAACACAATATACAATTAATAGTATCTCAATTATTACAATTCCCTAGTTAAATAAAGCTTTTTTTCTTTTGTGTTTTAAAATCTTTAACTCTCCTCTTTTGCCCTAAATTTCCCATTGTTTGCAGTTTTGCACCTACCTTTTTTGGTGAGGAAAAAGAAAAAGAAATTTCTCTCTGTCTCATTTTGTCATGTTGCAGCAAAGACCCTGCTTTACTTTCAGTTTCGTTTTTTCAGCATAGCTGGGGGGGGGGGGAAATCTGCTCCAGCACTCTGCAGCTAGCAACAGAGCCCTGCCCAAAACAGCTGAGAGTAAATCAGCTGAGAGTCGGCAGGCCGATCTAATCAACTTGTGCTAATTAACCTATGCTGAAGCTGAAAGGGGCTGTTTTTCTATTTTTTTTCAGGCATCGGTCTACTCATTTGTTTTCTTTTAACACTGATCAGCTGTAGGGCGGCCCTTTGAAGCCCTATGGCAAGAGTTTTAACAGTTTTTTTCCCTCTAGTCATCAGCTGGGACTCAGGAGGCAGCAATAGATTGGGAGTGGGTGGGGTAAGCGAACGGCGACTGGGCCGGGAACCGGTTCGGGGGCGTGGCCAGCCAATCTTATTACTGGTTCTCTGAACTATTAATTTTTTTTACTACTGGTTCTTGCGAACCGGTGCAAACCGGGAGCAACCTACTACTGATATATATTCATTTTATGTGTTTATGTCTATGTTTTGTTTATTTATATCCTTTTATTTGTGCCAAAAAAATTTTCATGAGTCCATGTCTATGTCTATACTGTTACTTGTTTCCTTGTACTTGTTGACAACACAAGAATTCCAGGAACTGCTTTACTTGCAAAGGGACTGGTAATATACCTTCCAGAAAATTCTTTTTAGTGCTCTAGAAAAGGATTGAAAGCTTGATGTGCCTGTGAAAGTAGTTGGAGAATGGGTGGAAGGGGAGGAAAACAAACTTCATCGGCTCATAATTTTAATCATTGCCAATCTCCTTATCGGTGTGGGAAATAGTTTTCATACCAAGTAAACTGGGAGTACTGGAAAGTTTCCTTACATGGCTTTGCTTGATATTTGAATAGTTAAACCTTTTGATGGATTTATTAGATAAGAAGAAGCAGGATATAACACAGCCAAAAGGGAGATAATCACCCAGTACTACACATATGGCAAGTGATAACATCTTGTACATTGTTTGTATAAATGAATGCTATTTTAAACTATCATTAATTTTTTTCTTAATGGCCAACTAAAACAATTTATCATTTGATATGGATTTAATAGTTGGCGGCATAATATACCATTAAAACATTTTAAGCAAATAATGAATTCCACCAGCTCTTTTTTAAAGTAATAATTACATAGATTTACAAGTTTTTCAATGAAATTTTGTAGTGAAAGCAAATGTGGCTTTTAGCCAAAGCTAAATCCATTTATATTACAAGGTGTACTTTAGGCTTTTTAAGAGATCAGCAGAGTACAGATTGATCAAACCAGGGTACTGGTAATTGGCCAAAACTCCTCAGTTTGTAGCATTGCATAAAAAGAAACTAATTCTAAACAGTTTCAGGCCACAATTTTTATAATAAATGTAATTTCATTTATTTAAATGACAATATTGTGGCTTCCATTTTGACTTTTTTTCCCGTACTCTGCAAACACCCTAGCAATATTCAAAACCAACTTACCCATTGAAAGAGAAAGGGAACAGAATGCATTCATCTCTGCTATAATCTTTTCTGTTTATGAAGCTTTGATCCAAAGCAGATCTCAGGACAAAAACATCAAACTATTAAAAAGTTTCACTAAAGAACCACCACTACCATGACTTCTCTGGTACATGACATGAATCTGTATATATAGTGCTCAAGGACATATACAAATAAATGATAAAATAAACACCCAAAATAAAATCTCACTCTTTCAATAAACATGCCCAATAAATTAGTGAAAAAACAAATTTTTACAGTTAAAATTACCATTTTCTTATCCTTTAGAAAAAGTTTCATATTTCTTGCTGCTTACTAATCTATTCAACTTGTACAGAATTTTCTGTTTCTTCAGAACTAAAAATATATATTTGAATAATGGGACACTTCAACGAAAAAAAGATTCAGGGAGATTTTATTTATGCAATGGCTATTACAAACTATATAATTCACTTATTGGATTTACTATAATGTAGCTGCATTTATACAAATTCAAAACAATGTAGAAAAGTCTAGCGATACTGTTTCCTCAAGTATTCAGAAAGTTAAGTTATTTCATAAAATCCATAAAAATGCAATTTGGAGTCAGCTAGAAGATTGATTTAATGTAAACTTCAGAAGGTCTCAGCAAAGTTTCAAACATGCTTGAATGAATTAAAATTACTAAATTCAATTGAACTCAAATATAAAATTGCTGAAAGATTTGCAAATTATTATTATTATTTATTATTTATTAAACTTTTATACCGCCCTTCTCCTTTCGGACTCAGGGTGGTGAACAGCCAAAATAAAACATTTGTACACAAAAGTTAAAATAGTTATTTAAAATAAATTATATAAAGTTTGGCCCATAATTTAGAATATTTCAATTTAAAATCAGTATCAATTTAAAACCAAGATAAAATCAAGCCAGCCCGGCCAGCTGAAAAAAGTGAGTTTTTAGGGACCGACAAAAAGTCTGGAGGTCTGGGATCAGTCGTATTTCTGGGGTAAGATCGTTCCAGAGGGTAGGTGCCACCACAGAGAAGGCTCTCCCCTTGAGGGTCACCAGCCGGCATTGTCTGGCTGACAGCACCCTGAGCAGGTCCTCTCTGTGGGAGCAAACTAGCTGGTGGGAGGCAATTGGTGGCCCTAAGCCATGGAGCGCTTTAAAGGTGATCACCAACACCTTGAAGCGCACCCGGAAATCCACTGGAAGCCAATGCAGCTCGCGCAGGAGAGAAGTCACATGGGAGTACCCCGATGCTCCCATAATCCCCCGCGTGGCTGCATTCTGCACCAGTTGGAGCCTCCGGGTGCACCCCAAGGGGAGCCCCATGTAGAGAGCGTTACAGTAGTCCAGACGAGTAGTGACGAGAGCTTGAGTGACCGTGCATAAAATAAAGGCAGGTTGCCCGTACTTATTTTGGCCACTTTATATTGGTGGCCAAAAAAATTATTCAGCAATATTTTTGTCCTGCCTTGTAATTGCTTGTAAAAACAAAATAAATTCTTTTCTCTCTGTCGATTTAGGTCACTCTTGTGGAATTTTCTTGCCACTAATTAAACCTGCAATTGTATTCCTCTGTTTCCAAGGGGGGAAATGCCAGAATGATACACGATTGTGAGAATGCTGTCAGGGTTCCAAGTAACAGCCATATGAAATCAAGACTCCAAGGCTGGGTTCCTCAAAGTATAGATTTATTAGATGTGTCATATTGGCACAGCTGAGGAAAACCCGAATCTGAAGTTCTCTGGGTTTTCCCCACCCAGTTCAAAATCCAAACTTCTTTCCCCCCTCCCCCGCCAAATCATACACAACCATCATATGCCTCTTTCAGGCCTCTCCTTCCTGGATGCCTCCCTTCCACCCCCCTCCAGGTTCTAGTGAGAGTGTCTTTGGTTCCTAGAAGAAAGAATGTTATTTTGGTTACATATTCCCCCAGCTATATACACTTCCCCCCTCCCTTTCCCACAGCTCTACCCAGCCTCGCTGTGGCAATCCTGAAGATGCTCAAAGATGGCTCCTGAATTGACAAATGCAATATATGGACATTATTAATAGAAGAAAATTATGTATGATGGCATGAAGGAATAATATATTTGGATTGATGCATAAATAATGGTAAACATGGGGAGGCATTTGTTTATCCTATAGCAATGTATGGCTGAATAGTGTAAAACATAAAAAGCAAATAAGAGTTAAAGGGAGAGGTGGAAGGAGGAGGAGAAGGAGAATTGTTGTTGTTGTTGGGAGGGATCACAACTCATGTATACAGCATATAATTTTCAGGTTCTATCTCCAGCCCATCCAAATGTAATATACAATCTGGTGTGAAAATGTACTGAATGTACTGAACTTCAGTTCTCAAAAATTCCGAATAAAAAGTCCAAATATTATGTTAACTCTGAGTTATAGGAAATAAAGTTCAGTGCATTTGGAGTCACCAAGTTCGTGAAGGCTGGGCTGAATAAAGCAATTGTTTAGTATTATAAGACTAAATATATATTTATATAAAAATCATGCTATTCAGAAATAATTCCAACTAAGATATAATTTCTCACTGATCTTGTAATCGATAAAGTAGTCTTGAATTTAATGAATATTTTTTGGCTGCATCTACATTATCTAGTTTCAAGACTGGTGGGGGGGAACTTTTTGATAAAAGAAAAATCACACTCCTCTTTTTATTCTGCATTTGTTATATCTATAATCAAATGATGTTTAAGTTTTCACAATTTTTTTTCAGATTAGAATGTACTTTTGGATTCAAACCAATCTGACACTGAAAGATCCAGGAGTCTGCAATACATTTGAAAATGTATTCATTGACCTGATCATTCTGATAGAATGGAACACAGCTGAGTTTTATAAACATATAAGGACAATATCAGGTTTAAAATGTAGTTGTTCCTGGATAAAACCTAAGTCTCCAACTGTCATAATATTCCTTGAAATTCATGCATGCCGATACACACAAACATCTTTGTGTGTATCAGCATGCTAGACAGCATTTAGACAGCATCACCACCAGATGGATTCATAACTGGCTGAATACTGGCTGACCAACCGCACTCAACATGTCCTCAATGGAACTGCATTTACATGGAGGGAGGTATGCAGTGGGGTATCCCAGGGCCCTGTTTTAGGCCCAGTACTCTTCAACATATTCATCAGTGATTTAAACAAGGTGGTTGATGGGGAACTAATCAAATTTGCAGATGACAGCAAGCTAGCAGGAATAGCCAACACTCTGGAAGATAAGTTTAAGATACAGAAGGATCTTGACAGACTTGAACATTGGGCGCTGTCTAACAAAATGAAATTCAAATGTGAAAAAAGTAAGGTTCTACATTTAGGCAAGAAAAACAAAAAGCACAGGTACAGTATACGTGATACCTTGCTCAATAGTGTGACTGTGAGAGGGAACTTGGAGTGCTAGTGGACAATCACTTAAATATGAGCCAGCAGTGTGCTGCAGCTGCCAAAATATCCAACACAGTTCTAGGCTGCAAAAACAGAGGGACAGAATCAAGATCATGTGAAGTGTTAATACCACTTTGTAATGCCTTGGTAAGGCCACACTTGGAATACTGCATCCAATTTTGACCACCACGATGTAAAAAAGATATTTAGACTCTAGAAAGAGTGCAGAGAAGAGCAACAAAGATGATTAAGGGACTCAAGGATAAAACATAAAGAACCATTGCTGGAATTGGGTATGTCTACTTTAATGAAAAGGACTTTATAAGCATTTTTTTGCTTTGTTCTCTGGAATCAGTGGTTAAAAATGCTTTAAAAGGGGGGGGGGGTTTCTGACGATCACACGTCGCTCAGCTGATTGTTGGAACTTTTTTTTTTAACTTTTTAAGCATTTTTTTACTACCAGTTTGGGCGAATAGGTAGTAAAAAGTGCTTTAAAAAGGTAAAAAAAAGGCTCAGATGATCTCGCAGCACAGCTGTGATCATCTGAGCCTTTTCTTTTACTTTTTTAAAGCATTTTTTTTACTACCTATTAACCTGAACCGGTAGTAAAAAAAATGCTTTAAAACGGTTTTAAAAAGGTTCCCAAGATCACAGCTGTGCCGTGCAATCATCGGAACCTTTTTTTTAAAAAGCATTTTTTTACTACTGGTTCAGGTGAATAGATAGTAAAAAATGCTTTTAAAAAGTAAAAAAAAAAGGTTCCGATGATCGCACGGCACAGCTGTGATTGTTGGAACCTTTTTTTCCTCTTTAAAAGCATTTTTTACTACTTATTCACCCGAACTGGTAATAAAAAATGCTTTAAAAAGATTTTTAAAAGATTCCTAAGATCGCACGCCAAAGCTGATTCCCCCCTGCTGTTCTACTTACCTTCCCAAGCCTCCTTTTGGTGTGTACTGCTCATGTGCACGCACTGTGCATTTGGTGTGAATTGCGATGCGCATGCACAGCGCACGCTTGGCACACAGCATTCAGCCAGCAAACCAGTAGCAAACAGGTTCAGATTTCACCACTGAACTTAAGTGTTTTGTGCTGGGACTATTTGCTTCCAATATAACCAGGACTTTAACATTCTTTGCCTATAGACATGCAGATCATGTCTTCAGCATATCTCAAGAGAGATTTTACAAGCATCCTATTGAATTACTCTTGTAGTTATTGTCAAATACAGGACATTATTAATTATGTCCTCCACTGCCCAATTTGCAGTGAGACTAGAGCCAAATTATTAATGGTAAAAGACTTCAAGGGCTCAAACTATTGAACTACCTTCTTGCAAATGTGTTGCTCTCCTGTCATTTAAACTCAAAAGAAAATTTAAATTCTTAGATGAACCTCTGGCTTTATTAACGTCTAGACATTTTTATTCAGTTCTTCATTTTATAATCTTACTATTCTATTGTTGTTTTATTATTTTATAGTATCTTATATTGTTATGACCTGTGGTTGAATCAATGAATTTACATTTTACTTATTTCTAATAGTTTGAGATCCTGTTACATAAAAATAAACCAAATTTAGCTTCCGGTTCACTAGTGGAAAGATAACATATGTGAGTTGAGACTTGAGTGCTTAATGACAACTTGTACTAACCAAGTATTGTTTCCCACTTTATTCCCATGTTCTAGTGTTGTTGTTGTTTTGCCACTATAACATTTTGATAGGCATAAAATATAGCTATGACCTTGGAAGACAATAGCCTCAATCACAATTCCACAGCTTGCAGAGATTTCTATTAAATACTGAAAATGAAAAAAAAAATACTTCATTCATCTCATCATCTTGAATCTGCCAGTAACACAAGTGGATAGCACAAAGTCAGAAATGTTTGCAATTCGTTATTTTAGTTTAGTATGCTAATCTGAAGATGTATGAAAGCATAAAGTGCCAGCATAAAATAACAAGCACTCTCAGAGAAAATTGTTAGATCTGTTTTCATATTAGACATTCTAAGGAGACTACAGAACATGTAAGTTCTTTCGGAACTTGAGGAGGAAAATAATGCCTTGCATTTAAAAGACATTTTTGAAGGGCTTCTTAGTAGGGAGGGACTGTGCGTATATATTTTTAAATAAACATTCCAGCCAGTTTCCAAAACAAACCTGACAATACTATGTTATAGAGACAAATGATACATGACAAGGAGCTTCTATTATGACTGCATTTGCCACAAAACAAATTTACAGGCAATGGCAATAAAACAAAGTTATGACAGATGGGAAAAGACTGTCCAGTATGCATATATCAATGCAACCTAATTAAAAGAAGTCTTTAATTTTTCTCCAAGAACCTTAAGAGAGTTCTTCGTTATTTCCCTTCTCATTTTATCTTTACAATAGCTTTGTGGAATAAGCAAAACTGAAATATAGTCATTGGTTTGCTGTATAGATTTAAATTTCTGCCTTTTATTCCAGGGGTAGGTTCTACTTAACTTTACTACCAGTTCGCAATGGGAGCATGCATGTGCGTGAGCGTGCTTCTGCGCATGCACAGATTATCCATTCTGAATCCAGGCGGGTGGGCAGAGCCTCCCACCGCTTTTACTACCAGTTCGTAAGAACCGGACAGAATTGGGAGCAACCCGAATCTGAGATCGGGAGCAACCCGGGAGCAAGAGCCTTGGATAGTACAGTGGTCTAAAGCACCCTGTTATTAACGCCAGCTGTCTGCAATTATTGCAGGTTCGAATCTCACCAAGGCTCAAGGTTGACTCAGCCTTCCATCCTTTCTAAGGTAGGTAAATTGAGGACCCAGTTTGTGGGGGCAATAAGCTGACTTTGTGTAAATATACAAAAGTATGAAGGCTATTGCTTAGCGCATTATAAGCCGCCCTGAGTTTCCGGAGAAGGGCGGCATATAAATCAAATTTTAAAAAAAAACCCACCACTGTTTTGTTCCCAGTATAATTACCTGGTAGCTAAAATAACCTAGCTCAAAAAAATTTGAAATTGTGGGTTTCTTTCGTTTCGCATTTTTTATTACATAGAAGCTTTGAATTTTAGTCATGACAAATGTATTTTATTGTCTTGAAAGAAAGAATAAACAGTCTCTTAAAGGTAAGATTATATATTTAATAACAAAAAATATTCTTAAGTTCTATTTGCTGATATTGCTCCAGAAGACAGAATTACTAGACAGAATAATAATAATGATCTCATTGGAGAAAGGTATAACCTGACCACTGCATGTTTTGGAATAAAAAATCCCCACAATTTAACCACTACAATTGAGAATTGCAACTCCATTACTAAGCGACATGGTCATTTAGCAAGACATCTCATGACTGGGATGAACATATGACCTCATTCCCTTCATGATCATTCACAGTCAGTAAGCAAGACATCATGTGACCATAATTTGTGATTTTATTACTGGCTTCTCTATTGACTCCAATTGTTGGAAGTTGGCTGCAAATCGCCCACATTTTGATCACATGACAGTGGGGATGTTGCAATGCTTCTAATTGCAATGAATGGTCCTAAAGTTGCTTTTTAAGCATTGTCATAATTTTTTAATAATCACGAAGTAAGGAAGTTATTAAGCAAGGACTATCTGCATATCTCTGGAGTTTTGTTTGTTGTTAAAAAGTGTAGCTATTGTTATGAATTCAGTTAAGAAAACTAAGAATTTTGGAACATTCAGGGAATTTATTTTTTTGCAACAGAAATATTTAAATTGAACATGACTTAAAATAATACTAAATTATTGTTTCCTCATTTAACAGAATTGCATAGAGCAGGCAAGCAACCTGGAAATATATGTTGCATGCAGACATATTTTACAACTCCTTCCAAGATCACAGCACCATTTGGAAACAACATGACAGATTTTACTTTCTACTATCCTTAGGGGAAAAAATAGGTATAGAAACTGACATAAAGGATATATATATATCCTTTATATTTAAAACTACAGCTTCAACATATTTATGTATATATAAAGATTTTGAAATATCAATGTTCATATAATACACACATTTCATTTATTTGGAGTCTCTTTTTTCCAACTTCCAATTACATTCTCTGTAAGTACACTCTACAAGAGACAAATTATTATGTAAATGTATTTGCAGTTCAGGGTTGTGTTAAATAATTGCTAACAGAAATGTATTATTTAGCTGCAGGCTATTTTTCTGCATTAGAATTAAACAGTAATTGTTGCTATATCAATAACAGTAAAACCCTACCAAACTAATGTCAACATCACTTGGCTTGCCATTATCATTATTTCAAAGTAAATTTATGTCTCTATCTGATTCTTTGGTAGAATGGAAATGAGTCATTTTTATTGTGATGGAACTCCCAATATTAGGAAAATGTGGGTTTTTCTATACTTTAAATTATCATGGTTAATGGTGTATTGTATTGTATTGTATTGTATTGCACTGCACTGCACTGCACTGCACTGCACTGCACTGCACTGTATTATATATGATGTTCATTATATTAGCAAATTAATCCATAGCATCATTAATTTGGAATATCTGATAGGGTGGAACTATCTTGATTGTGAAAATATTTTTTAAAACATATTTGAATGTTAAAAAAACTAGATTGTAAAGTAACTTCTTTAAAATAGAATTTCTCCTTGTCAGCCACTCAAACACATTTTTCTAAGATGAATATCAACATATAAATAAGCATCAAAATAAATACATTGTGCTTCCTTGATTTTATATACATACATACATATAGATATAGATATAGATATAGATATAGATATAGATATAGATATAGATATAGATATAGATATAGATATAGATATAGATATCAGTGGTGGGTTCTAACCAGTTTTACCACCAGTTCACATTGCGCACGCGCTTTGCACGCGATATATATAAATGGCTGTGTGTGTGCGAATATTCCAGCATAACTCTGGAATTCCTCAAGCAATTTCAACCAAACTTGGTACACAGATGACTTACTCTCTGGAAAGAAATACTGTAGGGTAAGATACCCTTAACACCCCTCGGGGGGGGTGTTCTGTTAAGATACAGCTTGCTGTGCCTTAAATGGCTTGTACAGCACAGTGGAGTTGCCATGGTAACAGCTTCACAGTACTCCACAAGGGGGCTCCCTCTGGTATAGGGGAAAATCCAACATTAGAAGTTACATTTGGTCCGGACATTTGGCCTGCCTGCACCACTACTTACACTGACACGACATACTTCACACAGATTACATACAAGAAAAGAACTACAACGGAACAGCTTAGTGCATATATCGTAGACAAGAAGCCACTTCTAAATCAAGATCAGAAAAAAGCATACCAAATGATCATGGATAAGCTAGCAAAACAACAAGGTGGTATCATTTTACTTGATGCTTCTGGGGGCACAGGGAAAACATTTTTAACTAATTTAATTCTTGCCGAAATCAAGGATCAGGGTGAAGTTGCTCTTCCTGTCTAATACAGGATTGAGATAAATAAATACCCGGGCAACGCCAGGTTATCAGCTAGTTTAATATATATGCACATGTACCATTTAAGACTATAGTCTTATTTCTTATTTCAAGTGATTTGAACAAGATACTCTTAAGGAATCAAGTTTCAGATAAATAAAGTTAATATACATGCATAAATGCAAAGTACAGTATACAATTTATTTTCCAAAGTTAGGAAGACTTATCAACTTCCTCTACTGAAATGGCAGCCTTTGGATCCTAAGTGTATATATACCGTGTGTCCAATATTCTTGAACCATTATTTTTTTTTTATTGATATCTATGTATACATACATACATTCTTCACATATGGGCATTTAAATGCATGCACAGAGCATAATATTTGAAGTTAAAAGACAAGAGAAGGAAATTGAAACTCATGGTTTGTTGCCATTGCCAGTGAAAATAACCATTTTAAGCCAATGACCTTTTTTTTCCTCCCAAGATAAAAGGCCAATGGGCTTCTATTGCAGCTAACCAATTTGCTGGTCTACAAGCTGAGTGCTTTGATGATGGGGATGTGAGTGAAGAGAAAATACCTGAGATATGACTGATGCCAGAGAAGCAGGATAAGAATCAAAAGGAAAAAGACAAAAGGAACATATGCAATAGTGAATGTAGTATAAATGGAGTGCTTCATTCAATTTGGTGATAACTCACTAATCAAAAAGTAAAACTGCCTAACAAACTGTATCTTAATTATATAATAAAGACCTGGTGAGTGGTTTCTATGAAATTAAAAAACACTTCTAAATATTAATCAAACTTTAGGAGAACCACTTAGGTATTCTCAGAATAAAGCACCTGCAATTTGTAAGTGAAAAAAAAAATGATTATTAAAGCTTATGAGTAGCAGAGGATGCTTTGATTACTTTTGGGACTTTTCCCCCTCTTCAGACTCCTGTAATCAAGTTAATTATTACATGCAATAGCTCCTATAAAGAGAACTCTATACTTAACAAAATAAGCCTCATGCAGCAGTGCTTATTAATTATAACAGTTCCTGCAAACTCTATCACTATTTAATACTTCATTACCTAAAGAAATATCTATTATTCTGAAATTTGGATTTTTAAAACTAATTTGGCTCTGAAGTTCTTGTCCTTATATGAGCCAGATGTCATCTACGTAATGCTTTAGCTTTATTTTAGCGTTAGCTTTAATTTACAAATATTTTCTTCTATCAACATTAGCTTTATGAAAAATCTGATCAAGTCTATGCTGGCTTTAATAGACAAGAGAGGAATTGCTATTTTAAGCTGCCAGCCTAAAACTAATGAACTCTTCTGTCATCAAAAAGGCATCATTAGTAAAAACTGTAAATGCCTTAATTATATTCCATAATATTTAAAAATGTAGTTGGTTGAAACTACAATTATAAAATCAACAATATATTTCAGTCAATATATTGCCTTCTGCATTAGCTGTTTAACTACATAAGAAACTAGCATTTGATTTACCTGCCTCAGTATTGAACATATTTTGTCAGATATTGCATAAATTATTGCCTTTATTGTGGTAGCAAATTTTTATAAGGATCAAATTTCTGTATGCAAAATAGGTTTTCTGAGAATATGTTCAGTCCTGTATGAGTTCCTGGTAAGGTACATTTCATTACTTTATTTGCAGCTCCACTCTACTTAGAGCTGCTTCTTTGATATACTAATGGTTCCTTCAATGCATGCTTAAGTGCTGTAATGTAAACGGAACTATATGAAAGCACCCCACAAAAATCAGGAAGAGTAGACAATGCCTGCCCACAATCCTAATTCTGAATAGGGAACTGACATCCATGGCACAGGTAAGTCCATTGTACATCACTTGTCACTTTATATATTATTTTCTATTTATATTTATTTATATTACTTAAATAAATATAAGAACATTTCAAGACAATCCCAGGCAGCAGCACACAACCAAAAGGCAAAAAGACATAATAAAAGGATATAACCAACATTAAAATATAATGGAAGGCTCTGTTTCTAATGGCCATCATACTTAAAGATAATGAAATATTGATCTTATTTATTAAAAAATATTTATAAACCACAATATGCATATTACATTCATATTATATTCCTTCATCTCAAAAGAAAATAACTGTAGGTCAGGTTTGTTTTTATCTTCTGTGTGTCTGTCTATCTTTCTAATTCTCTAGCATCACTATTTCACTATTAAATGTTTATCTTCACAATGAAAAAACAACGAAGGAATCTTTTTGGTGGAAAGACAATTCGTATAGACTGTGATATTTTATTATTAATATGAGAAATATAATTATTTTAAGTCTTTTATTTCCCAGTGGTTTAGTCCACCTGACTGATTTCATTATCATCAAATTACTAATACAGTATTAAAATAACTACGGAGAAACACTGGCAAATGCTTAGACTTGCAACTAAATTTAAAACATCTGCTAAGCTTTATTTATAAATTATTGGTGAAATATGACTAAGAAGTGAAATGTTAAAGATTGTATGAGTGCAGATTTAAACAAAGTAATAGATATATAATAATTGTATTTTCAGCTAAATAACATTAATTTTACACCATATTTTATTATTCATAGAGAATATAAGAATATTCTATATATAATAATCTTACACTGTTATATTAATCCTAATCGCTAACATGGATGGTTCTTTTTAAAAAATTGCTAAAAATGTAACAATCAGATTAGATAATTCTTTTGAATTATTTTAATTGGATACTTTAAATAAAATATATAAACAAATGCAAAACAAAACGAATTTGTTTAAAAGAATTAAAGTAAGATAATACAGATGAATAAAACAAGGATTTAAAAATAACATGGAAATTGTAGCTGTCTGATATATCATTATTAGTTCTAAATAGAGTAATATATGGTACACCATTACATTAAAAAGGCCTATTAAAATGGAACTGAAAGTGAATATGGCCAGCACAATATCAATCATAAAATTACATTTATTTATTCTGAATGCTATACATTAAAATTTTAATATTGCAACAAGCTGCATATTTATTTATTTATTTATTACTTATTTATTTATTATTTATCAAAACATCAAATTTATTTGCTATTCATCTTGCAGTTCAAAGTGGCTGTTATTAAGAATAAAGTCTGGTTTAGAAACCTCATAAAATTGAATTTAAAATTATGTGAAAAAATAAACCCAAATTTTGGATGTGGTATCAATCCAAGAATTACATAATAATTAAAGAATGAATTTCCAGTTTGAATTTAAACCTGTGTTAAATTTAAAGTGATAATGTAGTTATTCTAGACACCAAGGCATATTAGTAAGCTTTCCATCGAAAGGAACCAACAACCTTTCCAAAAAGCACTTATATATATTGCTTATTCCTTGTGCTTCAGGTTTAGTAAAGTTGAATCAAAATGTCATAGCTTGAAGCAGGAATTCATCTTTTCAGATTTGCTTCATTTTAATATGAAACATTTTTCAGAATTGTTGAACTTTACAGACCATCAAATACGAAAAGAAAATCTAACTAATCATTACATTATATGTGGAAATGACTCAGTTTTGAAAATGTGGTTCTGGACCTTGCATTGATTTAATTATTTCATTGTTTCAAGGTTTTGACACTACTCAATGCTGCAATTTTACAATTCAGTTCTTATTGATGATGGTTACCAGGAAAGGAATAGGGAAATGGCCATTCTATAAGGGGAAAAGGTTAATCATGTTAAACCTGTTTAATTCACTTCCCTACCAGAATAAAACACTGGTACTTCGTTTTGTAATCATATTACAGTGACATTTCTTAACATATTAAAAGATAATGAACCTCTAGTGTTATTATAAAATTAGTCAAAAACACTCTAAAAAGTTTATTCTTCTTAAACTTTGTATCTTTTTTTATAGATATATATATAAGGATTAGGAAGTCAGAAGAGAGACCAGATTTTTGTGTAAATTTCCAATCTGTTATGCAATTTTGTGTGGTGTGTAATAGTTCAAGTTCATTCTGAAATATATTATACAGATTATGAATTAGTTTAAACATTAAAATGTATACAGGAACAGGTGGAATATATTATTGGTTCTCAGTTTCACTTGGTCATTTCTGGATCTAAGCTACATTATCTAATTATCTATAATGGTTCAAATTCATATATAGTCCCATATCTTGTAAATTACACTCTAGAGATAGCCAATTAGATGTCTGGTTTTTCTGCTAGAAACTTGGATGAAAAACAAAATGTTTTCTTTAAATATATTTGATGGAGAAATATTGACAATTCCAAGAAAATTCTGTGTCTGAAGTCTCAGAGATGAATTATAAAATTTACTTAAATCCATTTGTCAGCTTTTCTTGGCATACATCCCCTCAAAACCTTTTAAAAGACTGTAGTAGACACTGACATACAAATGTCAACATTTACCAAATTTTGGACAGTTCCATATGTCATGAATTTATCATTTACCTTTTATTCTTTTCTCTCAATTTACAGATAAACTGAACAACTGGTAAATTACTACCTGCAGAAATAGTACTTCTTTTCTCTCTTTTTTAAAAGCTTGGATTTTTAAAAGTATTTTTTGTTCTGAAAAAGGGCAATCAAAAGGTGATGTTGACTGAATTCTAGGAGACAAGAGATGTGCTTCTAAAGAAATTTCATCTTCTAATCTTGTTTTCTTAGGAAAATAATTAAACCAATTTTAATCAAATCTATATTATTTGTTGAATACTTGGATGTAACAAACATATATCTAATAAATAGTAATTTTACTATGGTCACAGACCAGCATTACAAATAAGTATTAAAATAATAATAAGTGAGTCCTTATAGAACAGGGGTGTCAAACTCAATTTTATTGAGAGCTAGATCAGGATTGGGTCTGACCCTAACCCTTTTATAACCTTCTGAGTCAGGGATGGCTGGACGGACTCCTGGACTCCGGATACCCTGTTTTGGGCCTGAAAGGCCTCCTGGATGATTCTGGAGGCCCCATTTTTGGCCTGGAAGGCCTTCAGGACCACTCCGGAGGCCAAAAGCGGTTGTGGAGGAGGTGCCCCACTTGTGCCCCATTTTTGCTAGCAGAGGCACTGAGGGCCGGTCTTTTGCTATTTCCAGACTGGCCCTGCAGGCCAGATCTAAGACCCTGCGGGCCAGAGTTTGACACCCCTGTTATAGAAGGTACAGTATAATATAATGTGAGCTGTGGTTTCAATAGTGCCTTGTCCATAGACAAAAAAATCTCAGTTTGTATGGAAATTTTTATATAGGCCCTCCAAAACTGCCATGGGAAGGGCATTGAAGGACTTATGGTGGTGCATCGTTAGAATGCAATATTGCAGGCTAATTCTGCCCACAGCCAGGAGTTTGATTCTGACCAGCTTAAGGTTGACTCAGCCTTCCATACTTTCAAGCTCAGTAAAAGGAGAACCCAGACTGTTGGGGGCAATATGCTGACATTGTAAACCACTCTGGGAGTGCTATAAAGCACTATGGAATGGTTTAAAAGTCTAAGTACTATTGCTATTTCTACCACAGCATGCTAAAATTAGTGCCCTTCAGAATTTGGGGACAGTTATATGCTATATATATTTCACTCCTTTGAAACAAAAAGTTTGACTGCTCAATAAAACGTCCTTAGGAAGAGTGATTTTGTTGGGCTTCCAGGTGTTTGATACATTGCTTAAATCCACTAAGTGCACACTTTTACCCCATAATTAAGAGTGCTGTGGTGGCATTGTAGTTAGAATGCAGTACTGCAGGCTACTTCTGCTGACTGCCAGCTGACTGCAATTTGGCAGTTTGAATCTCACAAGGCTCAAGATTGACTCAGCCTTCCATCTTTTGAGATGCATATTGGGCGCAATATGCTGACTCTGTAAATCACTTAGAAAGAGCTATAAATCACTGTGATGTGGTATACATGTATAAGTGCTATTGCTTCCCTGGAGAAGCCAAGATACTGAAATACTTGTGAGATGATCCTAAAGCATACTGTTCGTAATTGTCCTCTATAAGGAAACTCAAACTTGGGAAGGGGGGGATGATAATTTTAACCAATGTGCTACTGTATCATGTATGTCCATGCACCTGTTTTGATTTTATAAAATTCTGCCTCCTTCCTTAGTTCTACATTTGGGACACAGTGAGTTATCTGAAATATAGCTTTAGGAACTTGGATTACACTCTTTCCAGAGGAATACAAGAAGAGTAAGGTCTCAGCTGAGTACTAGAGCATAGTTGTGCACAAGCCTTAGCTAAATATGGCTTTAGTACTGCTGGGGTGTAGTGTGTCCCTTTGGAGAAATAAAAGGATTGAATTGCAACCACTGTTTTTTTAGCATTTTGAATAACATAGTTTCATGTGCACTGTGTTTAGCAGAGCTATGGAAAATGATGCCCAAATATTTAGAGGATTTAACTTGCACAGTGATCTGGCCATTTATCTTCCAGGTATACCATTTAAGTCTTTTTGCTGTTCTGCCCCAGCTACGGACCCCAAACAATGCAGAACACACAAAGTCCGTACAAACCTTAATTTACTAATTAAAGACTACTAATGAGCTTTCTTAGTAGTTGTTCAAATACAAGTACAATAAATCAGTCTTTTCTGAGCAAGGGCTGTTAATTTAACTTCATTAACAGCCGACAAAAATTCAAAGAATAATAATTCAGTTCTGAGTCACAGTATTTCAGATAACCATAATCTTACTGTGGTTGGCAGAATGCCCAGAAGCAATTTGCAGGAAAACTGATAAGAGAGAAACAAAAGCCAAATCAAACGTTTTCTGTAATCAAGACATGAAAGAAATTGAATGAAGTTGTTTCCTGAAAATTGCATCAGTTGTCGTCCTTCCTTAAATAGGCTAGGGGAGTGGTCAATTAGCCCCAAGCCTTACTCTCAAGGAGACCTCCTCCTGAGGAGCCACTCCTGCCTTTTCGCAGCTCTGCGCACTCGTGCATCGAGAAGAGGCTCCTCCTCTTCTTCCTCTTCACTTATGGGAGCTTCTGGAGGTTCTGAAGGCCCTGGCTGAATCCCTGCCTCTGGCACCACATCTTCTCCAGCCTCCTCATTGTCTGAGTCAAGTGCCAACTGCACAGGCTGCTGGCGCAGCACCACACCAGCCTCCTCACTGTCAGAATCAGCTACTAACTGCACAGGCCACTGATGGGCCACAACATTTGCAAAAAATAATTATCTGACTTTTACTATAGTTCATGGGTGTCAAACTACATCACATTGCCTTAATGTGACATTTCATAATGTTTTCCCCATTCATTGGAGCTGGGGTGGGCATGGCCTGTGCATGATGCATCCGGTCAGGCCGCCAGTTTGACACCCCTACTATAGTTGATTTCAAAACTTTCTTTGAAGCAATAACCAACCAGACCATTCAGGGCTTGTCTAAATCCAATTTGCATTTGTAGTAAAGTACTATATCATCTGCATACAAGGATGTGATATGTCTATCAGTATGATGTTCTAATTGGTGTAATTGCACCACAAGTGGATTTATATAAAGATTAAACAGCAGAGGAGCTGAAATATTTTGCTGCCTTACTCCTCTGTAGGTTAGAATCACATTTGATATAGTGGCCCTGCATACTGCATTGAACTTTGATTCTGGAGTTCTTATAAAGGTTGTGCATAAGCAATATTAAGCATCTATCAATAACAGTATGTACCCTTTCTCTGGAAACCAGAACAAATGCAGATCTAAAATCAACGAATGCAGTATATTGTGATGAACCTGATTTGGGTATACATTTTTCAGCCAGATGTTGAGGGATAAGGGCGTATTCATAAATAGAATGTCCAGACCTGAAGCCCACTTACTTATTTGCCAGTATATGCACTAAGTCAATTGAATCAACTAGTTTGTTGTGTAAATATCTAGCAAAGAGCTTACTTATTATACTTAGGCTGATAGCCTATAATTAGTGGGTAGGTCTCAGATGCCCTTTTTGTAAATGGGCACAATAATGGCTAAGCCCCAATCCTCTGGAATTTGTGCACTGGAATAATGTAAGTAAACTGAGAGGCAAGAATACAAGTAGCCATCAATTTACAAACATTCATTTAGTGACCATTCAAAATTACACAACTCTGGTGCTCGCTTCGGCAGCACATATACTAAAATTGGAACGATACAGAGATTAGCATGGCCCCTGCACAAGGATGATACACAAATTTGTGAAGCGTTCCATATTTTTGTGTAGAACAAAAGCAAGATGTGATCACCTATAAAGAGCTTCTTATTATGGAAGGAGGAATATTGCAATTAAAGTCTTTGAATGTATTAAAAGAAGAAAGGATAATTCAAGCTTGGTTTCAGTATGGACAGCTGCAAGCTAGATGGAAAAAGGATCAGAAAATCGGTATCTTGCAACATGAGGAAAACTTGGTAAAACAAATTAGAGATCAAAGTCAAATGCATATAAAAAGGTTGTATAATGCATTGATAGAGATAGATTTGGAAACGGAGTTAGTTAAAGACTGTGTGATAAAATGGGCACAAAATATTGAGGAACCAAAAATGATGGAAACGTGGGAAAAAATATGGGTTAGAAACGTAAAATTTACGCAAGCCCAAAATCTGAAAGAAAATTTTTATAAAATGTTTTATAGAGGGCATCTAGATCCTAAAAAGTTAGCTTGTATGTATCCAGGTTTACAAGCTAAATGTTGGAGATGTAAGTGTGATGATGCCACGTATTATCATATATGGTGGACATGTAAGAAAATCAAGGCATTTTGGATAAAAATATGGTGGATTACGCAAAACATTCTTAAAAAGAAGATAAAGTTTACCACACAGTTGTTTTTACTGGGTATAATTACAGATTGTACGGTTATAGAGACTAACTTGATTTTGAATTTAATAACTGCAGCCAGACTTTTGCTGGCGCAGTTCTGGAAGAAGGAAGATTTACCTACTATTGAAGAAGGGACATTAAAAGTAGTGAATTTAGCCGAGATGGCAAAAATTTCAGCATATCTGAAGGACCATTCAAATGAGAGAGATATATTGGAATGGAGAAGATGGCTTGACTATATTCAAAATAAATATGGGACTAAGAAGTTTCAAATAGCTTATGAATGAAGAAAAGAAGATATTTAAGGGAATTTTAATACTTAGTCATGCAAAGGGGAGTTAAAGAGCAAGAGGGAGATAGGAGTCTACAGATAGTTTGTACATGTTACCTTATGTTTCTTAAATGCCATACCTTGTATTTTGCTCTGGGAAGTCCGGCGGGGGGGAGAAGGGTTGGGTTGGGAGGGGGGGAGGAGGGGTGGGAAAATTGTTTGTAAAATTTTTTTGTTATCTTTAAAACTTTTCAATAAAAAAAATAAAATTACACAGCTCTGAAAAAAAGTGATCATTTTTCACACTTATGGTCACTTGATCAAAATTCGGACTCATGGCAACTGGTTCACATTTGGCCAATCAAGTAGAGAAAATAGATGACTTTTTATAAATCAGTTAGCTGAGGTGCCCAGAAAACACATTGCTGTAGTAATAGGAGACTTTTAACTACCATGATATTAACTGGAAAACAAACTCTGCAGCAACTAGGAGATCAAACAGGCTCCCGACCTATATAGCTGACAACTTTATCATCCCAAAGATAGAGGAGGAACTAGAGGGTCAGCTATACTGAACTTAATACCTACTAATAGGGATGAAGCAGGGGTGAAATGCTACCGGTTCGGGCTGGTTCGCCCGAACTGGTAGTAAAAAATGCTACTGGTTCGCCGAACCGGTAGTAAAAAAATGTTTTAAAAAAGTTCCGACGATCAGCTGAGCGATGCACAATCATCAGAACTTTTTTTTTTTTTACTTTTTAAGCATTTTTTACTACTGGTTC
>WNWU01013639.1:761165-871543 GCA_012654045.1 Ptyas mucosa | reverse complement strand
GATTCACTTAACAACCATGGCAAGAAAGGTCATAAAATGGAGCAAAATACACTTAACAACTATCTCACATAGCCAGGGGAAATTTGCACTCAATTGTGGTCGTAAGTCAACAACTACCTGTTCTGCATTAGACATTATGTATTACACATCTTTCAGGCATGGGGAAAATCTTTAAATATTCCTTCAAAATATAGAGTACTGAATATAATTTTTCCCCAAATTATAAAATTAAAATTGTAATTTGATCTATTATTTGAATCTATTATTTGTGTCAATAACTGTGCCATAATGACTGGAAAATATAACAACCAGGGGTGAAATGCTACCAGTTCAGGCCAGTTTGCCTGAAGTAAAAAATGTTGTAAAAAATGCTGGTGGTTCACCAAACCGGTAGTAAAAAAATGTTTTTAAAAAGTTTCGACGATCAGCTGAGCGACGTGTGATCATAGGAACTTTTTAAAAAACTTTTTAAGCATTTTTTACTACTGGTTCTCTGGAACCAGTAGTTAAAAATGCTTTTAAAAAAAAAAAAGTTCTTACAATCACGCGTCTCTCAGCTGATCGTCGGAATTTTTTTTTTTTACTTTTCCAGCATTTTTTTACTACTGGTTTGGGCAAATAGGTAGTAAAAAAATGCTTTTAAAAAGTTTTTTTTTAAAGGTTCTGACGATCACGCGGAATAGCTGTGATTGTCCGAGCCTCTTTTTTACTTTTTTAAAGCATTTTTTTTACTATCTATTTGCCCAAACCAGTAGTAAAAAAATGCTTTAAAAAGATTTTTAAAAAGGTTCCCAAGATCACAGCGTGATCATCAGAACCTTTTTTTTTTAAGCATTTTTTTACTACCGGTTCGAGTGAATAAGTAGTTAAAAAAATGCTTTAGAAAAGTTTTTTAAAAGGTTCCCAAGATCGTGTGCCAAGATGATTCCCTCCCCTTCGCTGTTCTACTTACCTTCCCAAGCCTCCTTTTGGCACGTACTGTGCGTGTTTGGTGCGAACTGCGTATGTGCGCGCACAGCAAACTGGTTCAGATTTCACCACTGGGATGAAATGTTTGTGGGAGTGGAGGAACAGTGGAAGAGAATGACAATGTCATACTAGAATTCACCGTAATGCAGGCAAGAGTAATTGAAGAAATGAGTATTCTTGATATGAACCATCAGTCAGCTATATAACAGTAACAACATTTACCAGCTTAACTGACAAAAATATTATGAGACATATTTGTTTTGATAGCTTTATTAAAATCAACACATGCTATTCCACAATATTTTTTATTCTATGATACTAGTAACATTGACAATAAAGCAGTTGTCATTAAACTGGAATAACATTCTTGACAAATGCAGTATATATGAAATATTTGTATAACCATTCCAAAGCCCTACATTTTAAATTCTGGCATGATTTAGTTCGCAAATTTGAATATTTACAAACTTTTATGCAAATTATTTTTCCCTAATGTCACTTAATCTAAAATTTAAAAGCTATAGTTGTATGGAGTCTATTATTATCTTTCTGGGCTTTACTTTTAACCTTTGTTATCTGCATGATAGTAGGATTTGAATAATTCAATTTTTTCACAACCAGAATACTATTCCCTTCTTCTCCTTTTACTTTTAAGTTAGCTGTGAATTAAAGCATCATTGTCCCCTTGAAGATATTTTATGCTGTATTTATTCACTATCATGTTCAGCATACCCAGCAAGCAATAATGAAGAAAAAATGGAATATCATATTCCATGCCAGAGGTCCATTTAAGGATCTCTATTCCCCAGGAAAGATAGAGAAGTTAAGATGAATGCTTATATAAGATTTTGTAGCCATTATTTTCCAATAATATGCATTTCCCTTGGATGTCTCCAGGATACTGAATGTCTTTGATCATTTTCATTTCTTCTTTGAATAGACACAACTTCCTCAACTTTAAAACACTTTGTTCCAGCTATTTTCTTCAAAGCCTCTTACTTTCTTTTTCCAGACACAACTGTACAAAAGCCTGCCAGGAAATTACTCTAAATTTAAGTGAGGAATTATCCTTGCCAAAAATGTAAAAAAAAAAAAAAAGAAAGAAAAGAACGTTTATCCAAATGTAAAGTCTTTTCCTTCAGTGGCTCAAAACAACCCAAAAAAAGTCTAACTCAAATATATCTGAGAAAGTGATTAAATGACCAAAATTCCAATCAATTATGGTAGCTACATGATGAAATAAATATAGTGCTTGCACAGTCATCCTAAATTCAGTTAGTTGATAACTTGATTCATTTTTATAACACAGCAAGCCTGAATGAAAGATAAAAGCCTGAAATTATGAAAGAGATTTGAATTCTGGAGCATTCCAAAATGGATTGAAAATGTTACTAGATAAATCACAGAAACAGAAAAGCATATTCCAGCAAAATATTGAAAATGAACTAATTATTTATTACAAACATTTAGACTTCGTTATATTCCTCACTGAAGCTATATTTCCATAATTTGAAATCTGTTAATTTTCCACTGATATTATTGTGTAGTTATTGTGGCAATCATGGATTTCTAAATTATCACTGACATTATTCCTCCTAAAAAAATTTTTTTTTAAAGATCTGGGGATTAACAGAACTATTCCCATCAACACACATGGTTTCTTATTTGGTGCTGGGAAGATTACTGTCATTGATAAATCACAAATATGCACAATTGTTTGATGTCTGATTGTGGGAGCACTACTGCATTCAAAGATGGAATATAGACAAAGAAATTAATTTTATTATAATATATGGCAAATTGGAAGAGGTTCAATGTGGTGCAGTGCTTAAAGTTCATCTCCACTTTTAACTACATAATCTCACAGGCTTTGGAACCGTCAGTCTTTCTCAGTTCAAACTACCTCAGAGAGTTGGTGTGAGAAGAGAGGAATGGCAAAATGAACACTATGTATGCCGCCCTGAATTCATGAATAAAAGATGGGACATAAATCTAATAACAAGTAAGCATGGAGAGCCAGTTTGGTATAGGCTCTCAAGTTAGAAGCCAGGAGACCACAAATTTTAGTCCCACCTTGACATAAAATCATCTGGATAACATTGAACTAGTCACTTTCTCTCAACCCTTGGAAGGAGGCAATGGCAAATCACTTCTGAAAAACTTTATGTACACCTGAAGAGCCATTGGCGTTCTCTGAACTTAGTTGTTTGGTTGCAGATATTTCATTACCCAAACTAAGTAACATCATCAGTGCTAGTAGGGAGTAGGATTTGCTCTCAATTTATATTCCAGTGGTTTGCCCTGGAATATAGTGTTGGTGGGAATGGTCTTGATGGTTTTTTGGACTGTTTACTTCATGATTGTTGGTTTGGTGTTAATTTTGGTGTTAACCTGTGCTCATCTTGGTGTTGAGAGATGTTTTGGTCTTTTTATTCCCTTAGGGAGATTTTGACTGCCTATTGATAGCCCATTTGTCAGAGTATCAGGCTTCCAGAAATTCTCTAGAGTTTTGGGGCTTGGCTTGGTCTAGGACAGTAATGGTTTCCTAGTTGAAACTATGGTTAAGTCTGCCCATATATTATGAAACTAAAGAGTTTTCATATGTCCTCTGACTATAATTTGGTGCTCGTGGATACCTTCTGCTAGTTTTCTACCTATTTGTCATATGTAATTCCTGTTACAGTTTTTATATTGTATTCTGTAGATGACTGTTGGGTGTTTTTTTTCTGGAGCTGCTGGGTGTTTTGGTTTACTTAGGAAGTTTTGGAGAACTTTAACTGGTTTGTGTGCTATGATGATGCTATGTGGTTGTAATAGCCTGTTGTTGTTTATTAGGTGTTTTTTATGTATCGCAGTGTTATCCTTTATAAAGCTTATGTTGGTTGTGCTATATTGAGCTAAGTGGTCAGGCACTTTTTTGATGAAGTTGTGTGGATATCCATTTTGTTGGAATATGTTGTATAGATGAGCTGTTTCCTTTTTCTGCTATTCAGGGTTGCTGCCATATGTTTGTGTTCATCTAGACAGAGTTCTTACCCAGCTTCTTTTGTGGGGTGCTGGGTTATTACTTTGGTAGTGGAACACTTGATGTATATGACTTTTCAGTACACTTGTATTTCTAGTTTGCCATTGTAGTCTCTCCTGATAAGGATACCTAGAAAGGATAGTGAGTTGTTGTTTGCTGCTTCTTTAATGAATTGGATTCCTTTTAATATGTTGTTGATGATTTGTACAGATTCTCTAATTCATCCTTTTTTATTATGATGAAGATGTCATCTACAGACCTGATCCACAATTTGGGTTGTATTTGTGGGAGTATTATCAATTCCAGATGTTGCATTACAGCCTCTGCTATAAGTCTTTAAAGCAGTATATTTGATTTGTTGATAAGTTTTTTCATCCATTTGAAAATACATGGTTAGGAAAAAGTTGATCACACCCATGATCCTAGGTGTTTCAATCTTTGTGTATTAGGTTAAATTGGGTATGCTGTGAAGCAATGATGTCATAATTCTTTGGCTAATTCCAGATCTACAGGTATGAAAAGTGTTGTGACATCAAATGAGACTATGATTTCATCCTCATCTATTGTCACAACTTTGTTTCTTTGAAGGCATTGTATTAAGGATTTGTTGGAGTATTTGCTTCCCTTTGTGAGGTATCTAAGCTCTTTTGTTAAGTCTTTTGTGAGGTTGTAGATAGTAGTTCCCAATAATGGTACAATTGGATAGAGAGGTCTGTCAGGCTTGTGCATTTTAGGCATCAGTAGAATTGTGAGAGGATGGGTACACTGCTTCTTGTCCACTATGGTTCTTCTTTAGTAAGCTTTTGGGCTCATGTTACAGCCCATTTTCAGGGAACCTCTCTCTAGCAGAGCATGTGCTATTCTGTATGTGGTATTAATAGTGTCTGTGTAGGATCTAGGACTTTTCGGCTCCTACCCTTGGCCATGCCTGCTTCTCTGCCAGGGGTTCTGCCTCTGCACATTCATCTCTAGCTTTTCTCCTTGGCTGGCATGCCCCTATCTGTTCACCCTGGCCAATGGGCCACGACCCCTCCATCCTACGTATCTTGGTATGGCCCATTCAATGACACAGTTTTTCCTAGGCTTTTGGCTGCCCGGAACAGTTAGCTGCAACCCAATCTGCTAGCTGCCAATGCTGGCAGCCAGAAGCCACAGTGCGACTGATCTCAGGGGTGGGGGAGTTTGGGGGAGGTGCTACAGCCAAACGGCTTGTTAGGAAAAGGAAGGGGAGGGGGTGGAAGCTCCCCTGTACCTGATCATGCCTTCCTGATAATGAACCGGAAGGGAAGAACAGGGGTGGGGGGCAGTAAGTAAACTGGCTTCATCCAAAGGAGTTTTTATTTTGGGTGGGTATCCTTGTTTCGCACGTGTTCCCTTTTCGGCACTTGGTGCCAAAAAGGTTCACCATCACTATCCTAGGCCCTACAACAGGCACTATAAATACCACAAAGAGAATAGAACATGCTCTGCTAGAGAGAAGTTCCCTGAAAATGGGCTCCAACATGAATCTGAAAGCTCAGAAGACAAAATCACTGGTCCCGGTGATTGACCCAGATTGAATCCTGCAAAACAAGTGCAGATTCCATATACATACATAAGAAATCGATTTACTTCTGAAAATATGGACCAATCAGAAAGTATTTTATAAAAAAATATTTTTGGCCATAAATAATCATTATATTAATTAATAGTCATTCAAATTTAAGGTGAAAATTATGAGTTTTATGCATAAAATGTATTGATATGAGGATATATGGATATAAAAATAACATATATTCATACGGTCATTTTTTTCTAAACACTAACATATATATGAAATAGTATATTATTTTGTTTTCTTCTTAATTTAATGAAAACAAACATTTCCCCCCCCCCCCCCCCGAAATACTATATTCTATAAAGGAAAGTTCAACTTCCCAAAAGCCAGAAGGAATTGTTATATCTATTTTAATACTGATAACAAGAGAAATATATTAACCAACTGTATATTGCAGACTTTGAACAGCAAAGAAAACTAATGGATGAATAGCATAAGATATGTAGGCATATTAACATTGTACTGACCTGCAGGTACACCAGAAACATGCATAATGATACAATTTTTATTATAAAGAAAATCAGATTCTTGTGAGGTTCAATATAAAAGAACAACACAGAAAAGCAGATTAATTAATAGTAGTAAAGAAGCAAAGGCTCCACTAAGGGCTATTGCTTCAGAATCAAAAGAATAATATTCCACATGTTGTTTGGTTGTTGTTAAAAATAAGGGTAGAAATATGCAATTTCACAGTCTCATTTTTTTCTTCTAACTTTTCTGGCTTTAAACATTTCTACATACATCATTTCATATTTTTCTTTATCCTTCAATAAACCATAACCCCTTGAATAAACAATTCTGTTTATAGTTTTATTTTTAATGCTTCCAGAACAATAATTATTGAATTATAGGACAAATAGGCATCATTTTTCTTGTATTTTCTTTTCTTTCCCTATAGGCCAACAAGTATGTTTCAAATAAAGAATGCAAAGAAAGCACTCTTAACCAAAGCCTACTTTTATTTTGATCTGTATTAGAAATTGAAATGCTTACATGAAATTGAAGATTAAAAATAATAAGCTAAAAATATTAACAGTGCACATTATTTTTAGTTCATTGCCCGATGCAAAAGTACTGATTTAAAGATCAAAGGGTTTAGGCATTCAGTATCTACTTCAGTAGTTCGTATTATTCTTTTATTAGTATGTGGATTAGCATGGCTTTTATTTCAATGAGACAATTCAATGAGACAAGTGAGGTTGGAAGCACTGACTCCATTTGTCCATCATTTTATTCATAATTTTTGAACAAGTCATAGCTTCATTTCAAACACAGTTCACCATGATTACCATAGTATTCAAATAGCAATGGCTGGATTGAAACAACATGTACTTTTATTTTATCCTTTTTTCCAATTAAAAAGTTACAGTGATGCTTACTTTTAAATAAAAACACTTAGCAGAGAAAGCAAAACCTACAATCATGAAAGATCTATGGAAAAACTTTATAATTCAAAATAGCATTTCAGAGCTTTTCAATGCTATCAGGATTGGAATTTTTACTTGGAAGTAACACTCCACTCTTATTTGGAAGTAATATTTATTGGATTTATTTCCAAAAATATATTAATTGACAGGACCAAGTGTCAGATTGAATAGGAAATCGATGTTGCATTTGGAAAGGACAACCTTTATGTTGCAAAGACCAGAAATTCCTTTGATCAAGCACTCATAGGAGCTTAATTCACATAGGAGAGGGAAGTTTGGTTATGGAAGGAATAGTTGTGGTTTTATCACACACAATATTTGGCTTGGAAATAAATACCAGGGGTTCATAAAAGTCTTCATTATAAGAGAACTTCTAAGCTGCTTAGTTTCACAAAGACCAACATTACTAATATTACCCCAAATATTTAAAAACAGACAGGATATGGTATTATAAGTATTTCTAGCTGTTTTCCATAATTGTCCTTGCAAATGATTGAAGCATCTAAGCCTTCTCTGCCAACCTTCACCTGACAAAATTAATTTGACCATGATTTCAATCTTGCAGGTGGCAGTGTCAGAAACAGTGGTAGGATGCAAAGGCAACGAATCAGTGAAATTGCCCCCCCTCCCCCCACACACACACACCTTGTAACAACCTGTATCTGTCATGTTATAGTATTAGCCAGGATGTCAAATAGATAGAGGAGGACAAAAAGAAAATAATTTCTTTCCTTCCTTTCATTATCTTGTCACAAACACCTGCAAGATAAGGGAAAGAACTGGAAGAAAGTCTAAGGGAGAAACTTAAATAGAACAACAAAAAGAGTGGCACACAAGGAGGTCATATTCTGAATACTCATATTCATACAAACAAATTTTAGCAGGTTTTTTAAGGTCAGATCTTGCCAGGCGAATACAAAGAAAGTCTAAAATAAATAATATATCCCCCCCCTTACTAATATTTTTATATTTACTTTAGCAAATAAAAATATAAACTGACCAGGGAGTAAGCTATATTCATTGTGCCCCAATGAAAAATATTTTAAAGTAAGCATGCATATGATTTTACTGACAGGCATGCAACTTAATTTTAATATCTCAGAAGTTCTTTGCTGAAACATATTTAAATCAATTTTATATTACTTCATATTTATGAGATTATTGTTTATATTGCAATTGCAGAAATAAAATTTCATACTGTATAATCATTCTTCTTAGATGGCTTCTGGATGGAAAATTTTTAACTGCCATAAGCACAAGTCTTCATTAATAGTAATATCTATCTGTAGAAATAGTAACAAATAACTTTTTCATTTTTTATGTACTTACTATAAAACTAAGTGGAACAGAGAGCTGGTATAATAAAATCCAGAGGTATCCAACTGAAATTATGCCTTAGCCGATGGCAGAATTTCCTGGACTGTGAAGCTAAGTATGCTTGAAGTAACTTAGTACTGAATGTCTCTGATGTTATTGGGCATTAAGCTTGACTCAAAGAAGATTTGCTTTTATAATATATCTGTTAATAGGAAGCTGGATGAGAGATACTGTTTTCTGATAAATGACTAACCAAAAGATCTAATGTGATAAAATATAACATGTTAATCATTTTTGGTGAATTATGACATTGGAAAACATAATTCAGCTGTCTTGTTCACAACTTGATTTTCTTGGCTACTGTTCATATTGGTGTTTTGTTTTGTTTTTGGAAAGGAAGTTGGATAAAGAGTATGTTTGCATGATGAAATAGAAATGTTATTCTTTACAAAGCAGAGGTTTGCCCATTCTTGAAGAGTCATCAACTTTAAGATCAAGTATCATCAATATAAGTAGTATAACATGGCAAGGGAAGCTAATGGGAAATGAGCTCAACATTAATGGGAGATACTTAAAAAGATCTACAACTAAAAGCCCAACTGCAACTAATTCTAATGGGGAAAAAATGGAAGATAGCAAAAGAAACCAATGTAGAAAGATGATTGTGGAAAGGAGGACAGATCACCATGGAAGAGTGATCTGAATCAACAAAGTTTGAGAAAGTTGCTAAGGACTTCTAAAAAGGACTTCTTTTAGACATCTGAAATAAAAAAGAGAAAATAATTTTTGGATTGGCTGCTGAGTGAAGACAAGAAAAGGCAGTGACATGCAATATTTTGTTTCAGAGTTCTCCAGCACAATAAGAAATGTGTTCCATCATACAAAATTAAGAGGTAGGATTGATGTTTCAGATATAGAAACATGGTCAGAAAAGATATGTTTACTTTGAATAAGTCTGAGTGTTCAAAGTCAGAAAAATCACATATTAGTATACTGAAGGAACTTTCTGGTTGGTTCACCAGAAAAAAAATTCTCTGAGAAATCCTGAAAAACAGATAATGCATAAAATGACAGAAAGAGGTAAATATTATTCCTTATTTCAAAAATGGAGAAAAGACTCATAGCTATATCAGAACATTCTGGACCAGATCTTAAAATGCTTGATCTGTATGTACATGGAAAGCAATGTCATATTGCTTTAGCATGGAAGTTAACATGGCTTTGTCTTATTTATTTTTTATTATTTATTAAAAAATATTTGGCCACTCAAGACTTTCAAGATGATTTCTTAGATTAAATAGATAAAATCCCAGTACAAGAAGCAATAAATTCTCATACCCTGACAACAGCTATCAAGTCACTTGATAACTTCTATATCAGTATGGGTCCCTAGGCCCATTGTCTTCAGGGCTTTGTGATAAGAGTGTCAAAGAGGTGGCCAATTTTATTTCTGCAAACACGATGTTCCACAAGGAGGGAACCAGCATGGAGAATGTCCTTCTTCTTGGTCCCACCATATGGACCTTCTTAAGGGAGGGGACCATATCATTCCCTGTATTCTCGCTCTGGTATTATTTCTCGCACTAGATTTTTTGGCTTTATCAGACATCAAAGCAGCATTTTGCTATCTTTTTTAAGATGTAAGAGAGACTAAAATAGCTATTTCTGGCTTGTTTGCTGAACTAATGATACTTCCCTGATGAAGCCCAATAAACTAAATGAATTTCAATGGGAAGGACCTCCTCCTGACTACAGAAATTAGACAGATTGCCTGTTCTGAAAAGGATAGTATATCCTTAGAAAGAACAGGCTTTGAGTTTAAACATGTTCATAGTCTAATATTACCATTGTAATCATAAGTGCATTGTGGGATGAAAAGCCAAATGCCACCCATATTTTTCACCCCAATCCATGTCTACCCACTCTACTTCCAAAAACCAGGCTTCCCCTGTCCCATTAACAACCCCCAGATGATCAAACAAAAGACCGCTTATACTTTTCAGACTACATTACAACACAGGTTGAAATTGACAAATTTGGTCAGCCATTAGAAAGTTGACAAACTCCCACTTAATTTAATTATAAAGAATCCCCTCAAGACAGGAAAATCCTTTTGACTACACAAAGATATCCACCCCTTCCCCACAGAACCAGATACCCTCACCAAAAATTGTAACATCTAAAAAGATTAAGAATTAGTATGTCCTGCAGGTATTTCCCCACTCTCACGATTTTCTCTCCATCAGGAACATATTTGCAGGCATGTCCGCAAAACCTGACAAACTTTTGTATAAGTATTATTGTTCTCCATTCAATTCGTGGCCACCTTAAAGAGCTATACTATCCAGTATGCTGTTGATTAAACTATTCTTCACCTCAAGTAAATTGCCCAGAGGGTTTATTTTCATAACCAAGATTGGAAAATGGACCAAAATAATTTTCTTCCAACAATATGTTAATAACCTACCTACAATTGTCCACACACTAGTAATCTTATATTAAGAAACTGAACATTTAGATTACTATAATTTATTTTATGTGTATAACCAACTGTAGAGTATGTACAGCTAAAACAACTGTTGTGACAATCAATTAACTATGAAGGCAATTATCCACCATGTCCTGGTTTTGGTTTTCATTTTAAAAGATAAACAACTTCATACAAGGATGCCTGAGAAAGTGGTTTTAGTATCATACTGAACATCAGCAACATTTATATTACAGAATATGTCAGGATCCACAGCTGCTTTTTACTTTAGCACCTGCAGTCTGGAATACTTCCCCATTGAAGTTCATAAGAGCCTAGAAAAATATGAATCATCCATATTATTGTAAGCCCCTACTGAAGACCTGTATCTTCACATAGTGTCTGAATGATTGTTCCAAGAACGGTTTACTTTTGCAAGGAGATACTACTGTCAGTAGAAAAGGAAGTATGTGTTGCAAAGTTAAATGGAAAAGCCTTATTCCACTGTTGCCTGAAGACTAGAGAGGTAGGGGAGGTATGTAAAAACATGAATGAATGTGCATATTTGCAAGTTAGATAGCCAGCAATATGGTCCCTGGGACCAAAAGGTCTGCACACTGTCCTATGATGGTCTACATTTTTAATTAAGATTAGGAAGAGATACTGCTTAGATAAGCTATTCCTATTTGTCTTCCAAACTAGCATGCTGCTTTATTCCTTTGCATAAACTGCAGGGTAACAAATTTGCTGCTCTGATCCCAGTTTGATAATTATTTCCTGCTTTTGCCTTAAGTAGGCACCCAATCTCTGCAATCATTTAATAGTGTAGCTTATTTTCTCTAATATATAACCTTCCCTTACTGATGCCTAAATTAAGCAATTGGAGGGAGATGGGTGGCAAAACCATCTTCCAACATAGTAAATATCCGGACTTAATTAATCATTCCTGATTTATTTTAATTGCCCTTGTGCATTCATCTTTTGGTACTGGATCCACACATTATAACCAGCAATACCCTACTGGTTAGAATCTTCTTAGAATCTTGCATAGTCACTTAAATGTAAATCCTATTAAGCTGTAACATTTGTATTAATAAGCACCAGTTTATGCCAAAAGGACATCTATAGATATGTGGGATCTATCATTTCCAGTCTTGAGCCATACAACTGTGATCTGGTTATATATGAAACCATCATCCATACTAAAGCTTAGTGCAGTTTGATTGCATAAATGTAAATGTTTACTGCATAAATATTAAAATTCAGTTATCTGTATAAAAAGATTCCTTAGTATTTTGATAAATAACAAGGATGAAAGATGATTTGTGTCTTTATTATAGTATGGGTGTGCTGGATAACATTTGTGTAGTTATTTCCTCAGAGCAATTACTTAATGCTGGATCCATATAACTATGTTTTCCCGAAAATAAGATCTATCCCAAAAAATAAACCCTAGACTGATTTTTAAGCTTGCACCTAATATAAACTAACCTGCCTAAAATAAGTCCTAGTGAAGATCGCCATCAGCCGGGGACGTGGGTGTGGCCAGCACAGGGGATGGTGAATATGTGGGGGCCGAGAGTGTCTGGTAGCAGCCGTGACAAGCAGAAAAATGGTGGGATGAAATGGGTGGGCACAACAGATGTGTAAATTGCCCAAACACAGTTAGACTCAAGGGCAGAAAATAAAACACTGCAAAAAAAAAAAAAAGTAACTAAAGAGACAGTGTTCTACCTCGCTTCTGTGTATACCAATTCAGAAGCCCACATGAATTAGACCTGAGTTGAAGCTGGAACATCCCTCACCAGCTGGGATAGTCAACAACCACCTGCCCAATCATGTGTCCCCTCCCAAACACAGGCAGAAATCCCTGAAGCAATGTTTAGCATGGCGACTCCTTCACTTCCCAGTCACCAATGGAAGCTTGTCCCCTTTCCTCCCCACCAGCATGATTCTAACAGCCAGGTCTTGGTGCCAAGTGCTGCTGTGCATGGGAGGGGGTGCGTGGTGTGACTTGGCATAGCAGCAGGATCCAGAAATATGGGTAAAATGCAATCCTGAGCTTGGCCGGGACCCAATTTGGCCTCTTAATTGTGGCTCCATGAATCAGCTGAACCAGTGAAGGTTGCCTCTCATTCCATCTCTCTGAGTACCCAGAGGTGTTTCCGGTGCACCCTCACTGACCCCGCCTGGAGACACACTCTCACTGGCCCCAGCCCTGCCCACAACATCAGACATCTTTGCTACCGAGGGGCCCTCTCTTCCTCGACCATGGTTTGCAGTCCACCAGGCCTGGAGCTTGGGTCTTGCTCAGGCTGCTACTACGATGAGGCAAAGGCCATGTGGCATGTCAGGGTCACCTGCTCCCCCTGTGTCTCTGCCTGCTGTTGGTGCTGCTGTGCATCAGAATCACCTGCATCCATTAAATCGGGTGTCAATTCATCCCACCATCTCTTGGCTTGACCATGGCTGTGATGGGGCAGAAGGCTGCATGGAGTGTTGGGATGCCCCCCCCCCCGGTGTCTCTGCCTGGCTGCTAGGCCTGCTGTACTTGCTGCTGCTGGCTTCATGGGGGCTCTTTGCCTTCCTGGCCGCACTGTTCTCAGCAGCCCTGCTGAGATGCTCCTGCCTGGCATGGGGCAAGCTGGCTAAGATCTAGGTCCTCCAGAGCACCTCCCCCCACTGCTGGCCTGTGAGGGTCCTTTTGCCGCAGTTGCCAATGGAGCCACTGTGCCTGTGCCACCTCACCCACCATCACCTTCAGGCTGACCCACTCCCCTGCCCTGCGCTGCTTGGGTGGGTTTCTGGCAGGCGAAAGGAGACATCTACACACACCACCACCACCACTAGCCTCATCTCATCTTGTGGCAACAGCAATGGCCTGCCAAATGGGCTGGGCCAGGCAGAAGGCAAGTAGGCAGAAACACAGCAGCCACAGGTGAGGTAGAGGCTGAAGGTGGCTATGGACAGTCCCATGCCTTGCATGGCATGAGAGCTGCACGTCACATCTGTGGGTAAGCCAAGAGATGGTAGGACAGATTGACACCTGCATTAATGGAGGCAGGCAATCCTGATGTGCAGCAGAATCGGCAGCAAGCAGACAGGGGGGCAGGCAATTCCGATGCACCGCATGGCCTTCTGCCTTGTTGTAGCAGCAGCCTGAGCAAGACCCGACCTCCAGTGTCCCATCAGCAGGCAGGGCGGGTGGAGGCCAGAGAGCACTGAGAGCTTGGCTCGTTGTGGCTTTGGGAAAGCAGATGGTGGAATAGAGAGAGCCGGGCCAGCAGTAGCAGAGCTCCCTCTCCCATTGGCCCCCAGGCTCACCGTCTCTGTGAAAAAAGAGACATCCCCCCCCCAACAAGATAAGTCCTAGTGTTTATTTTGGAGCCTCAAAAATATAAGACTGGGTCTTATTTTCAGACAAACATAGTATATTTTTATAAATACACAGATAGCATTATGGGAAAATCACAATAACAACAGATAGGGGGAAGATGGAGAAATAGCTTGAGGTGGTAGAGGAGGAGGAGGAAGAGGAAAAGTAATCTGAGAGTTATAGAGTTAGAATCTAGGATATATTTACATTTAAGTCTACTATTAGTCATGACTGGTTGACTACAGATCAGTCATTTTTTCTAAACTCAGCCTCCAAGGCTGTTCTGGGGGAAACTGGAGGAAGGAATGATATCTATAATTGATTGTGTGGCTCCAGGATTTAGAGAAAGCAAAACATCAAGAATGTCATTAAACTCTGGAGGCAAAACTTCCCAGTAATAGTAGCTGTGAAAGCCTGCACTGATATGTGCATTACTTTGCATTCTGGAAGGAAAAAAAGGATTTAAGTTACATACAGCTATAAAGTTAAATTTCTTTTGTATTTTTTTTATTTCTACTTTAATAAGTACGGGGGTTTTTTTTAATGCCAACAAGTCAGTTTTGATTCCTGGCAGCAACTGCCTAGCTAAGTCGTTGTAGTTTTCTTGGCAAGATTTCAGAAGTGCTTCATCACTGATTCTTACTTAGAGCTGAGAGAAAATGACTGGTTCAAGGTCACTCATCGAGCTTTCTATCTAAGGGAGGTTTAGAATTCACAGTCTTCTGGTTTCTAGTCCATACCTTTACCACTACATCAAAGTGGTTCTCTAATGTTAATCTAGTACCTGAAGTCCTATTCTAAAGCAAAGAATATAAGATAGTAAAACATCATAACATAATGGTATAATGAGAGTTTGCTGTTATATCCTTTGTTTTAGAATTCCTCAGTCTATCAATGAAATGTTGGGAAGAATTGTGGAAAAGGAAGTAGGACTCTGTCCATTGATGTCAGCAGGATAAGCGACTCAGAATTGAAAAGAATATAATCACATTTGGTATAGTGGAAGGCTCTGCAAAAGAAAGACTTAATTTGGAAATAGATCAGATCTGTCTAGGGGCTGTGGAGGAAAAATAATCCACAAAAATAAGCCTACTGTATCCCTGTGGGAAAAGCAGCTGGGGAGCATGTGGAAAGTTACCAATTCCTCCATTTTAAATGTTTCCCCTCACCCCACTTTCTTCTCAGTCGTTGAGTTTATTTTTACTGAATTGATAAGAATTCAGGAAACCTTATCCTGCATATTTTCCTTGTTTCTTTTTTTAACAGTAATATTTGTTTGTTTTCTATTTGTTAATAATAAGAAGCCCATTTCCAAACAAGACATGATGGTTACCTCTTCATAGTTTTTAACCACACATTTTGGATACAGAATATTTGTATACAAATTGACTGCTAGTCAGCTGATCCCCCCATCAGATAATGGCTGATAAAGCCTAACAGATTTTATACACCTTGACTCTGCTCTTAGAGAGTGTCAGAACAAATGGGAAAGTGTTGTTTAACTCTGGTACAGCAAAGGATGATGATCTCAATCCCTGATAGCCTTTCTTGTTATTAATTATATTTCAACAATTCACAAGCAGATTAAAATTATTTCCTCCATTCATAATTATATATTTTCCTGCTACGGACTTAGGTTCTGAAGGTTTTTCTCCATTTATCACTTGCCTATAAAATTTGCCTTCAATCCATAGCAAAATATGGTGGAATATTTCTTACTCCTTATAATATGGGAAAGAGGAAATGTTTTCCAACTACTTAAGAACATGCTAGTCAATTAAATATGAGTGCTGCTGATAGATAGCACTGGAGTTTCTAAGTACTCTTACCACAAAGAATTGGCTGAACTTATTTCAATAGTTCACGGCCCTACTTCATATGTAAGAAATCATACAAGGTCTTTTTTTAAAAAAATCTTTGCAACATGCATAAAATGTGTTTGCTAGACTTGCAAAGGAAAAAGATCCATTATTAAAAAATAAGGTTTCTAGACAGATGGAAGGTCCATATTACTTTTCATATTAGATACGAAGTATTCATTAAAAGTTTTGAAACCTAAATAATTGCAGAGAAGGGAACTTAAAGAAAAGAAAGAAAAAAAAAGAAAAAAGAAAAGAAAAGAAAAGAAAAGTGAACAGCAATGAAACATTTCAGCAGAATGAAGCCTTTGATCTCAAGAAGGTCCCCTAAACATCTGGAAAGAAGGAATCATTCAGCAAGTAACCCTTTTACTCGAGCCAGAGACCCGTTCCGCTGGCGGCTGTCATATATCTCTCTGACTCTTTGAAGGAGGAAGATACATTACTTTGCCCCTTGCTTTGCCAACCGGGCAGACATGTGTCAGACAGCAACAACTCCAAAAGCGGATCTTGGTTTCGGAAACTTTGATTTGACCGGCCAGTCTAGTATCCCTCTCCATTCTCCTCTGCGCCTTCCCCAAAGGCGGCTACACACTGCAAAATCGTGCCTGAACAAGGCTGCCTATTTGCCCATTGACGGCTGTCCTTCTCCCGCTTCAAGAGATGTGGAGTCCTAGGAGGAGGAGGCATTTTCCTACTTCAAACCCGCGAGAAATGAATCAATGGGGCACCGGGGCTCCCTTGCTTACCGCTCCTAGCCTGAGATTTGGCTCCAAGTAGTTTCTCCCTCCTGCTACCAAGCGAGCTCTTCATCCTATGGGAGACTCTCCCTGCGCGCCCAACCAGCCGCTCTTAGCCAGCCATCGGCCGGCCAAGATAGAAACGGAGTGAGCTGCCGGGTTGGGTCTGAAGGACAGAACAGAAAGTCAACGAGAAGAAACGGCAGGCTCGTGAGAAGAGCCCCTAGGTTCTCGGCAGCTTCCCCTTAGTAAGACAAATGTTTTCTTTTTCTTTTTTTTCTAACGCCGTCGCGGGGCAGCCGCCCACGCCAATTTTTTGGCGGGTAGTAATTCTTCTACCCCTTAGGAAGAGACTCTGATGCCGCGTGCGAGGAAGCAGCAATAACCAAGCAACACCGCCTAAAATTAGAGAGACTCAACGTCGTGCCGAGGGAAAGCGGGCGCGTGGCGGGGGCTGGAAGGGAAACTAATGAATGTCACCACGCGACGAGAGAGAAAGAGAGCGCGCCACACGCGAGGGCTGACTAATGTGAAGGGGACGTGTCGACAGGGTCAATAAATAAGGAAACGCTTCTGGGGAAGCAGAATTTGGCTCAAGAGACCCTTCCCAAATCTAGCATCCTTTAAATATGTTGGGCTTCAATTCTTTTTGCTCACCCCAGCCAACCGTTTGTCTTGCTCTGAGGTGTGATGCATAGAGATAGTATTACTTTGTTATGCAAATTACAAAACAAAGCTTCTGAGAATTTATAAAGAGGACAGGTTTATCAGCAGGTAAAAAGGAGTGGGGCTTCCATTCATGGCTGCCATCTTGACTTTTTTGCCTCTCTCTACACACACATTGGGAGCAATTAAAAAGAGCCTTGGTAGTACAGTGGTCTAAAGCACCCTATTATTAACACCAGCTGCCTGCAATTATTGCAGGTTCAAATCCCACCAGGCTCAAGGTTGACTCAGCCTTCCATCTTTTCTAAGGTAGGTAAATTGAGGACCCAGTTTGTGGGGGCAATAAGCTGACTGTATAAATATACAAAAGTATGAAGGCTATTGCTTAGCGCATTGTAAGCTGCCCTGAGTCTCCGGAGAAGGGTGGCATATAAATCAAATTTTTTAAAAAAAATTCCTAATGGAATGCATGAATCTAAGTCATTATCATGTATACACCAACTTATTTTACAGGGTAATATAAATAAACTAACTTAGACTTTACACCTTCCAAAACAATTAAGACCCAGCTCATTGTTCTGAAAACGGCTTTCTCAAAAAAAATGTAGACACCACAAACCAAGATTTCCTAGCAAATAATTTGTCAGAGAGCAATTCATTTTAATCCCGGCCAATCTGGAATGCATGAGCTAAATCATTGAAATGGATAGGACCCAGTTATCTTTGATTCAGTTTGTTTGTTGTTGTTTTTTGGCAAGAGTTGATTCCATGTATTCAACACTATATTGGTGAGCTATTCTTTGAAGCATATGAAGGGGCATTCATAAAGTTATTCATATATCAAGCCAGGTTTAAGACTGTGTGAACTGTTAAATGTCACATTTATATACATTGGATATTATTGTTCACATCTAAAGTTAAATTTCTTAGTGAAAAGTTGAACTACTATTAATTTCAAACAAAATAAATCTTATCATTTATATTTTTAAAATAAAAATTCATTTATTTATTTATTGTTTATTTATTGGTTCGATTTATATGCCGCCCTTCTCCGGAGACTCAGGGTGGCTTACAATGCATTAAGCAATAGCCTTCATACTTTTGTATATACCTGCTTAGTAGGGCTTTCGCCCACCTCAAGCAGTGTTCTTTTTTATACAAAGTCAGCTTATTGCCCCCACAATCCGGGCCCTCATTTTACCTACCTCAAAAGGATGGAAGGCTGAGTCAACCTTGAGCCTGGTGAGATTCGAACTTGCAGTAATTGCAGGCAGCTGGTGCTACTTAACAGCACTTTAGTCTGCTGCGCCACCAAGGCTCTTGCCTAATAAAGGATGAAATCATATATGCACAGAGAAAATGTGAGTTTCTGCTAAGCAAATTATCATAAAATATAATGTCCTGGATTTAATCACACACTAGATGAGCAAAAGATTGCAGAGCTCTTCAGATGCTACACTTCCTTACTAGTTAAGCCTGCCTGTGCCAAGACTTTGTGATTTGCCAGTATATCAATACTTTTAAAACGTTCCATTAGCATTTTCTAGTTTTTTTCTAGACATTATAGAAAGTCTCTGCTGTCAGATTTTAAAAAGATGGCATAATTGAAGAACATATTGTAAAAGGCAGCAGCTTCTACCATTGACATACAGACTTCTATTATTTAATTGCATGTTTCCTTAAAAGAAGCTGCTGACTATCAAATAATTGTGTTATTCGGTTATTTTTTAAAGGGACACAATTTAGCTTTGTTTTCATTTGAGAGTTAAATATAAATGAAACAGTATTTGCTTGTTAAACTGCTGTTAGCTGATAAAGTCATGTATTTGGGAACACCAACAGGATCAGTTGACCACACTTCCAACTCCCTAGGAGGTAAAATTATCCCTAAACATATCCAGTCAAGTATTTGATTGAAGTTATTCTACCACATAAATTCACCTGTTTTTTATACATAGTCTTCTAAGAAAAGGACTTGGAGAGAAAACATGGCGGGAAAAGCAAGTCTCCATGACAGAACTTAACTGCCAAGGCTTGACAGAAGATATCACTGAAACATTGTTTGTTGTATCACTGGCCAATGGGGAAAAGGCTAACAATATCACAAAGGTTTGCCTGAACTCACCCAGATATGAGGGTTCATCAGATATTAAGTATTTCCTAGAGCAAAAAGAGAGGAAATGTGTGTTGCCAAAGCAGTGACTTTTGATCCAGCCAGTATGATTATGTGCTGCCAGAAAGAAGGAGATTTGGCTAGATTAATGACTGAATCAATTAAGCATGTTGCATGAACAGAGCCAAGAATCCAGTGGCACTTTAAACATAGTTGACTGTTTATGTTTATGTTATATGTTTTTGTGGTTCAAGTCTATCTTCATTAGAACATAAAAGTTTGAGTAAGGTTCCTGTGACGGGGTAAAATATACAATTGAGAGGGCAGAAAGTAGAAAGGGGAGGTAAAAAGGGAGAGTTAGAAATGGCGATCACCCATAACTGCATAGAAATATTTGTAAAGCTTCACTTTGGGGGAAATAATCTGCTTTCCTGTCAGTATCTCACACCATCTACTGGGAAGGCCAACCCCTCTATAACATTATACACCTGGATAAGCTGCTATGGAACAGAAGAATTATGGATATCCAGTTAACCTAAACACACAAAGTTAAATCTGAATCCAAATAACTATGTTTAAGCAGTCTACTTTTTAAAATATTCAACTTGCATGGCATTTGTTTAATTATAACTTTATAATGGTATTTAAAGGAGTGGATGAGAATGTGCTTTTATTTCATCTGGGAGAAGTGGCTACTGGATTTATCTCAATATGATCAGATGCTTCTATTTTTATTCTCTTTTCGGAAGTGCAATAAATGCAGATTAATTTATTTGATTAAAATGATTTTTTTTAAAACAGAAGAAAGCTTACATAAGTATTTCAAAACCAATACATATAAAAACCTTAAAATAAAACAAAGATAGAACAGTTGCCAGGTGTATCTGTGTCAACGTTGTGATCATTATTTAGAAGCCCAACTTCTGAAGAGCAATATACTATAACTGAATATCAGACAGCAAATAGAGCAGAGCTTCAGAGATAATAAGGTTTAGAAAGGCATATGTAGTATATGACGTGTACAGTATATACTGCTCTGTGATCCAGAGATATGGATAGCTTTGTAACTAATGTTGGTTGTGGGAATAAACCAAGAAGCAATGGAAGAGGGAGACTAGAACTGCAATTAGCAATGAACTGGACAAATTGGAAGTGGAGAAGACATAATATAATAATAATACAGTTCACTTCAGGCTTAGTTACTGTATTATAGCCAATGTTTGTGGACCATCTTAAGGCAGCCACATTTTAGAATTTAAAAAAATGATGCAATATGAAAACATTAAAGAAATTGTTCATTTCTTTTACTGCATAGATGAAATAAAATATTTCAATAAACCTGATGTGATTTTTCTATATCATCTGTTATTTAACATCAAGCTGTGTTACTATCAGGGAAAGTATTAAGCACAAGTTGGCAGAACCATCACCTCATTGAACTATGTATTTTTGGTACTTTGGAAATGTTTCTCCTGGAAGACAAGTTATAAATATTCTAAGGAAAAAAAAATAGCAAGTCAGTCTTTCTATGTTAAAGCTGGATGTTTTGAATGACAGTTAGAATATTTCAGTCTTTCAGCTGTTGCCTGATTTGAAAGCAACGGCTGTTCAGTTTAATAAAGTAGAATGAACAATAATCTTTTATGCAAGCTGAAGAAATAAGAATCCAGGATTAGAAATTGAGAATCCCAAACAAAAAAATACATTAAAAAATAATTTTGTATTGCTTTTAAAATAATAAAAGAAAAAGTAGAAAAACACAAAAAGAATACATAATTTAAAATGTATGTGCTTAAAAATGAGTGAAAAACAGAAAAATATAAAGTATAATACAGTAAATTGTGTGTGTGTGTGTGTGTGTGTGTGTGTGTAGTATATAGATATAATTATATTTTACTATTTTTGTGAAACTGTTCAGCTTTGATGGAATTGTTCTGAATTTTAAAAAATCAATGAAGCTTCTTGCTGATTTGTTTTGCTATAATTTTTCTTTTCAAATATTTTGTAGGCACATCTCACAAAGAGGAAATTTTATTTGTTTGTCCCTTACAAGTGAGAAATAGAATATGCAACTATTATTTTGTGTAGGATTTCTTCTGGTAGTCTGTTCTCTTCATCTAGAACAGAATCCTTCCTCGAGGGAGAGAGGTGGTTCAGAAATGTGAAAATAAATAAAATAAAAACAGGGCATAGAACAGGAGTTTCTCCAGATCTTTTATAGTCCAGTAGTGCCATGCACCGTGGACAATTGGAAAGGCTGGTAGGGATTCAACAAAATTTCAAGGGCTACATGATCTTCAGCTCTGATTTATTATTATGATGAGCATTACAATCAACCCAGGGTGGGTTCTACTTACCTTTACTACCGGTTTTCAGCAGGGCCATGCGTGTGCGCATGCTTGCTTCACTCACACGCAAGCGCAGAAGCTTCTGTACATGCACAGAAGCGTTTTGATGACATCGGGGTTGGTGGGCGGAGCCTCCCACCGGTTTTACTACCAGCTCTATAGAACTGGTGTGAACCAGGGGCAACCCACCACTGAATCAACCTCTAGCTAAATGAAGGATGAGAGAAGAATACTTATGAATTAAAATATTGCAGCAAATATTAAATTTCTAAAAAATAGTAAATTTTATTAAAAAGCTGATATAATTTACTAAAATAGCTCTGGGAAGTTTTAAAAGATCAATGTGTTTTTTTATTTGTTTATCTCTTCCTTTTCAAAGCTGGTGTTTGTAATAGATATTCATAAATGAGAAATGTTTTTATTGAGGTTTGATTTTTTTTGTTAGCATCTAGTGATTAGAAAATGCAAATAGTCTGGGAGTTTTCTGATTTTTTGTTGAAATATTCCTGCTATTTTTCAGGGGAGTTGAGTCATAAAATGCATGATATTTGAAGGTCATATATTTCTATTTTATAAGCTACTATTTCTTTTCTGATGAATTATTTTTTATTCTAATGGCTATTAATAAAGTTGGCAATTAAAAGTCAAGTGTTGCTTCCTTACTTATTGTTTATACATTTTCATCCTGGTTTGATTCTTCCAGCTCTTAATGGTGTACAAATAAAAGCTGAACAACAGCAATATGATAAATAAAATAATATTAGAAACTGCAACAATATTATTGATGCAATAACAAAAGAAATTGTAAGGAGATTTGGAGAAGGGGTGTGTTTAAGAGAGAAACAATACAGTTCAGCTGTTAAAGCGGTAAGAAAGAAATATTTCAAAGACTTTGTCTTAATAAGTCACTCACTTTACAATGTTCAAGATTATGGGTTTTTTTACTTCAGACTAGGATTAAAGATGTCTTTCTGAAATCTATATGGTTTCACGTCCTGAATTTGTCCCCTATGTGGAGCTTGACACCTTACCATCAGAAACTATGAGTATTTTTGTCCCCACTTGATGCAATTCCAGAACTGAATAGAAGGGTTACTTTAAATGCTATTACTATTTTCTCCCTTTGCCTCTAAATCAGTTATAACTAAACTATACTTTGAGGTCAGCTTAATTGGTCATCAGTGACTAATTTTTCAAATTGTATTTTTTTAAAATATACCAACATTGGTGAAATAAACACATTTCTAACAACTGTAAAATACTGTTGTACCTCATTTCGATGTGGCATGCTATCAAAACAAAGTGGCAAGCACATGGACATAGTTGTTATTTTTCTTTATTATTATGCTTTCTGCTTGTATGATTGAGTGCTATTTCAGTACTTTCTCAATATTCATATTGCAGAAAATTGTTATTGTTTCTTCAGCTCTAGAAGGAAACCTGCATTAAATTGCATCCATACGAAAAATACAAAATGTTGTTTACAGTCAGATATATAGAGCAGACTTTCATCTTTGAATCAACTTACTTCTTTGAACCTGTCAGAGTAAAAGAAAATAGAAGAAAAAAACATATTAAAATCTTCTATCAGCATTCCCCAATCTAACAGCATATTGGCTGGGGATTATGTCAGTAGTAACTCTTCTCATCTGGAAGAGATCATGGAAAGATTGCTTTTTTTGTGAGTGGGTTCCTTGACGTCAATGTTGACTCATGGTCACCCTCTGAGCAAGTTCTTGCAATTTTCTTGGCAAGATTTCAGAAGAGATTTGCCTTCTTCCTAGGGATAAGAGATAGCAACAGGCCCAAAGTCTTTCACCTGACTTTGTGCCTCAATCAATATTACAACTAAAGAACTTCTGGTTTTGTAGTCTAATGCCTTAACCACTAAACCAAATTGACTCTCTTAAAACTCCATGCCTGTTATTTTCACGAAAAATTGTCCTGACTAAAATAATCAACAATGTGGATTATTTTGTGAGATAAAATAAGAACAAATGGCAGATAGAATTATCCTTACTATATCATGCTGGTTCATCAAATGGGAATCACCGATGTGATGCAGCATGAACTCTTTCAAATACACAAGGAAATGTGCCAGTAAAATGGAAATGAAATTTCATGCCATATTATGAAATGTTATGGCTAGGGAAACAGTAGTCTTCTGCTTTATGTTACAAATAAAGTACTCAATGTATAATTATAACTCTGAGAGCAGCCTTCCTCAGTCTCTCTGCTGGTGTCCTTCAAGACCATTGAAGTACAGTTGTCATTATTTATAGCTATAACCTCAAAGTGAAACAGGCAAGGAGAAGGGTTTGAGCCGAAAAGTCCTAGACCCATAGGTGGATATTATGGATAAAACTGCCATAAAGAAACCACCTGTTTGAAAAATAAATCATATCAATAGCATAAAGAGAAGTCATAGCAGATTGAATGCTTACTTTTTTCTACCTCCAACATTATAGAAATATAAAATAGGAGTCTTATGAGTTTTATGAATTTATATTCTTATGATGCATACTTTGAAGAAAAATATGTTTATATTTTCATGTTTTCATTCAAATTCAAATTAGTGATCTTTAAGACATGATTATTTTATGTGAATTGTACTACTATAATAATCTTTGGATATTATACAACATTGATAACAAATCAGCCTTGATTCATTTCAAATTTTAAATATTCCAGTCCCTTATAACTTTTTCAAAAAGTTGTTCTCTCTCTTCATCACTTTCTATTTCAAAGGGTCATACTATGTTAGTGAATGTATTTTCTCATTACAGATACAAATTAACAGAGTTGGAAGGGACCTTGCAGGTCATCTAGTCCAACCCCTTGCCCAAGCAGGAAACCCTATGCCATTTCTGACAAATGGCAGTTCAATCTCTTCTTGAAAGCCTCTAGTGATGAAGCTCCCACAATTTCCAAAGGCAAGTTGTTCCATCAGTTGATTGTTCTAATTGTAAGAAAATTTCTACCTATTTCTAGTTTGAATCTCTCCTTGATCAGTTTCCATCCATCCATTCCTTATCAGGCCTTCAGGTGCCTTGGAAAATAGCTTGACCCCTTCCTCTTTGTGGCAGCCCCTCAAATATTGGAAGACTGCTATCATGTCTCCCCTGGTCCTTCTCTTCACTAGACTAGCCATGCCAATTCCTATAACTGTTCTTCATATGTTTTACTATCCAGTCCCCTAATCCTGATTAGCAATAGCACTTAGACTTATATACCACTTCAAGTGCTTTACAGCCCTCTCTAAGTGGTTTACAGAGTCAGCATATTGCCCCCAACAATCTGGGTCCTCATTTTACTGACCTTGGAAGGATGGAAAGCTGAGTCAATTTGAGCTGGTGAGATTCGATCTGCCAAACTGCTGTCAGCCGATGATCAATAGAAATAGTCTGCAGTACTACACTCTAGCCACTCCACCACCACGGCTCATCTCTCCACTTTTTCTAGAGTCTCAACATCTTTTTTATAGTGTGGTAACCAAAGCTGGATGCAGTATTTAGGTGTGGTTTTACTAAGGCTTTATAGAGTGGTATTAGTACCTCACTTGATCTTGATTGTATCCTTCTGTTAATGCAGTTTAGGATTGCATTGGTTTTTTTGGCTGCCACTGCACACTGCTGGCTCACATTTAGCTGGTTGTCCACTATGACTCATTACATTACATAGATAGCCTGTCACATACTTTCTGTTTCTAATCCTATTTTTTAGAAAAAGCCTTGAAATGCATCTCTGCTTGCATGAAATTTCACTGGGAATATAGCTACAATTAACCCACCACAGAGACAAGTTCACTATTTAAAAGTTCTCAGTGCATTTATAAATAATTTCAAAATTCAATATTTCTCTGAAAACTTCTATATGAGAGTCTATAAAGAAGAATGTTTTGCAAATTCCTAGGTTAGCATTTAGCATTTGATTGAAATGCAATATGGCAATATATCCTTAGTCTTATAAGGTACATTCAAGAACAATACCTGAGGCTTTGGACAATGCTTCAATTGTATTTAAAAGTGTGAAATATGTACACGGTTTATTCCCATTCAAGAATCAAGAAGCACTTTATAATTACATAGGTTGCATTAAAATAAAGGCAATTTTTAAAATGTGAGCCATTGCTGAAATTCATCTAATCTATAATGGGATCTGAAGAAAGCTTTGTAAAAGGAAGGTTGTAGCAATAGCATAAACGTATTTTGGAAATGCTTTTTTAAAAGTTATTTTGTATTCATGATATTTGGAAAAACATGAAAGTAGAAAAAGTTGCAAAGATGATAAAAAAGTTCAATTTTCTTCTGCTGAGTTTACTAATATTCTTGTCACTATTGAGAGAAAATCATGGAAATACAAAACTGGAATGCCTTGGTAAGGTAATCAGACTCAATTCCAATGACATTCCTTCAGATTTCCTCATTTTACTTTTGCTTAGAAGGCAATATGTAGCTTCAGTGAGGTGAGCCAACATGGCAAGGTAATCATATATAGTAGAATGCAAAACATTGATTAGGTATCTAATGCTAGTTTTTTTCCTTTTTTTTTAAACCATAAGAGTGATTTTCTGTGATAATAGCACCTACACACACACACACACACACACACACACACAACTTTCTATATTAAATATTTGAAGGGAAAGCAGTATTTCTCAAACTTGATAACTTTAAGATGTGGACTTCAACTCCCAGAATTCCTGAACTAGCCACAATTAACTGGGTTTGTATCACATCCTAAATCATAACTTTTGGATTACAGTACCTGAATTCACACAACATAATATATGATGCCAGTCAATAATGTTTCTACTATTCATTTGAGTAGAAAGGCAAAGAGTAAATTAAATGCATAAATAAATAGATTCTACAAACACCTCATATCCCGGACATAAACCATACTAAAATTAAAACATAAACTAAAAATAAATCCTTCACATCTTGGACATAAACTATTTCAACTCCTCCTCTCAGGACATTCTATAAGGCATTGCATGCCAAAATAACCAGAGTCAGAAACAGTTTTTTCCCCTGTGCCATTACTTATGTCTAAGGATGGCTAGATTCTGAGCAGCAGCACTGGGGATTCATCGCAAACTCGTGTCTTCTCCACTATAGTTATGTTATATAACAAATGTGGCAAACCCTTTGTACTGTTAGCATTGAACGTACAACGGGCCACACAGTTTATGGATTGTAATTGTAGTATAGTTAGACTTCAATTATTGACAGACTGGATTTTATTATAGATTTTAGTTGTTATTTATTATTTTATACTAGAATTTTTAATTGTATATTTATTGAACATTTTTATTTATTCTGGTCTCTGGTCTAAGACTGTAATAAATTGATTGTCTAAGGATATTTACCCATGTAGTACAGCTGTATTACTACTATCCTTCTCATATTTCATATTACATTCATCTAAATAATAATAATATGATTATATAGTTTTATTGTTTATATGTACTGCACACTGAGAATTTATGCACCAATCCAATCACATTTGGCTAATAAAGAATATTCTATTCTATTCTATTCTATTCTATTCTATTCTATTCTATTCTATTCTATTCTATTCTATTCTATTCTATTCCATTCCATTCCATTCCATTCCATTCCATTCCATTCCATTCCATATAAATTCTTAGTAAAAAAAAAATCATGCTTAACAGATGCAAAAGGATAGATTGATATAGATTTCTGAAGCAAACTCCGCAATATTTTGCAGCCTGTTCAAACTAGTTACATCTGTTCCAAAAGTTGTGTGTGCACAAGTTAATTCTAGCTGTATAACATAGACTTGCCTAGTTCATGTATAACTCACTAAGTCAAAAATAATTATCTGCTGATACACAACAATAAGTAATATTCTCTATAAATTAACAAGGTATGTAATAGCATATATGAAAGGTCTAATATCTACTATTTTAGAGCATATTCTAATTTTTGCATCTTTCAAATGCTACAATATTTTACAAATATTGCTTATTATTATTAGCTTATTAGGTTAAAGCTTATCAAATTAATTTTTTTTAAAAAATCATTTTTTAAAAAAAAGCACATTAAAAAGTGTGTTTAAAAAAGAAAGAAATGACATATATATGCATATTACCACCAGCAGATGTGCTATTCAGCAGGTTCTGACCATTTCTGGAGAACCGGTAGTGGAAATTTTGAGTAGTTCGGAGAATACCACCTCTGACTGCCCCCGCCCCCATCTATTCTCTGCCTCCTGAGTCCTAGCTGATCTGGAGGAAATGGGGATTTTGCAGTAACCTTTCCCTGCCATACCCATCAAGCCACACCCACCAAGCAATGCCATGCCCACCAAACCATGCCCAAAGAACCAGTAGTAAAAAATTTTGAATACCACTACTCACTCCCAGCTGAATACTGATTAATATATTACTACAGTATTAGTTTCCCGTTCCTTGCAAAACTGTTCCCCCAAATTTTTAAACTATTAAATGTATTTGCAAATTATTAATCTGTCATCTATATATTTTATTAATGATGAAGTTAACAAAAACAACAATAATAATAAAAAGAACAAGATTAAAATTTCAAAATCCTCTGTTATCATAATCAACTTGTAGGAACTTTAACATGGTATCTTATCTATTCCAAATCATCCCAAGAATTAACAGTAGGTCATATATGGATTAAATATCCATGTTAGTTTCTTAATACCATGTCTTATCAATTATTGTTTGGTTAATTATAATAAATTCAATCTCCAAAGATGGTCTAGCTTCCCAAAATAGTATAGATGAAATTGTTTTCCAGTTGAGTGTGATAAATCCATTCCTCAATGTTCTTTAATCCTCCTATCACTTCTCCACTCAATCAGGTTTCTGCTATTGTAAAAGAATGCAGGCTTAAAGTTCAGGGAGGTGTATGCAATCAATCCAGTTACTTCTATGTCTGTGCAATCTGTTTCTCTCCAAGATATCTGCTGCTTTCAAATCACATTCTTTTTGTGAATCTAATTCATCCATAGCTACATACTGTATGTAATATTTTCTACAACTATTATCATTTCATCAAAACTTTAAAAAAGCTTTCAACTAAAGAGTGCATGTTACCAAGTGGTCTTTTTTCAAAAATCAACAAATCTGCTGCATTCAAATCACATTCCTTTTGTGAATCTAATTTATCCACAGCTACACACATGGTTGATCATGAGGAAAGAAGAAATGCTGTCTTGGGAAATGTCAGACAAGGAACTTCAATCTCTTAATGATCATAAAAAGAAGGATCCACTCTAATGAAAGAAGCAGTTAAAAGTGGAGGGTGGGAAAAGTTCTCCTTTTAGACTTGCAAGTTTCTGCTAATATAATCTTACAATAATGTAGATTTATTTCCTTTTTGGGTTACCTGGGAAGGCTGACACCTTATGCCAATTGTCCACAGCCCTGATTGTTAGTATTATTAAATTGCTAACTACATGGTACCTGAATTAATTGGCAAATATATTTTTCTTAATATATCATTCTAACAATTTGAATTACTAATGAAATAAGACATAGTATAATTTGTAATTAGCCCTAAAATGTTTGGGAGAAGGGCAAGACTATGTAAAATAAATAAACTATGTATGGACAATTTTTAATTGGATTTCATAATAGAACATTTTTATTAGCTTTTGAATCAGATTGTTGGAATACAACAAAATTTTAGCTATGCTTACATTTTTCTAGAACAGGACTGTCAAACTCCCAGCCTGTGGGTTGGATGCATCATGCGCTGACTATGCCCACTCCATTTAGCAAAGGGGGGGAAGTCCCAATGCGTCATGTGATGATCCCGTGACAATGTGAGTTTGACCCCCTTGTTCTAGAATGAGCACAACTGAAACTTTATTCAGATTCAATTGTGTGTGTGTGTGTGTGTGTGTGTTTTCTGAGGTTTTCACAGGTATTTGTATGTAGGTCTTTGGTTATTCGGGTTTTCTCCTGCATAAAACTGGAAGTGTCTTGGCAACGTTTCAATGAAGTCTCATTCGTCATCTTCAGGCTGGTGTTCTCGGCTTCGTGCGTCCAGGAGCACTTCCAATTTTACGCGGGAGAAAACCCGAATAACCACAGACCTATATATATACATATACATACATACATACATACATACATACACATACACACACACATATACACATACATACATACATACATACACATACAGAAACTACTTTTTGCAAAATATTTATTTATAATACTCATGTCTGTATTCTTCTAAATTTCAGAAAGCATAATGGCCACATTTTTTCAGAAAAAATAATCAGTTGCTGCTTGCAAAAAGAAGCAGATATTTAAAAATAGCAATAGCAATAGCTCTTAGACTTATATACTGCTTCACAGTGCTTTACAGCCCTCTCTAAGCTGTCTACAGAGCCAGCATATTGCCCCCAATAATCTGGGTCCTCATTTTACCAACCTCGGAAGGATCGAAGGCTGAGTCAACTTTGAGCCAATGAAACTCTAATTGCCAAACTGCTCAGAGCTGGCAGTCAGTAGAAGTAGCCTGCAGTATTGCACTCTAACCACTGCGCCACCAAGGCTCTTAAAAGACAAGGAAAACCTTTTGGCTCTTCATTAATGTATCACTCTGTCTTTACATCTAAACTTATTTCCACCTCATGGAGATGCTGTCAGATTCCCAGACATTCTTGGTTATAAATCACTGTTAGTTCAGAAACTCAACCCTACATTGAGTTTCCTAGTTAGAAACCCAGTTGACCTAGAGATGGGGTGGGTGGGTGTTCACACTGAGCTGACTGCTGGATTGATTGCAGATTCCACTTCCTGTCCCTTGCTCTCTGCTCTCCATCTATTCATTTTTTTGGTTATCATATTGTTGTATTCTCATTGTGTTGTTTTTTCATTATTTATTTTACTGTTCTATTATTTTACTTCTGTTCTGTTTACATTATTTTCATTTTCTTCCTTTTTATTATTATAAACCAGTATTTTATTATTATAAGAGTAGCCCCACAGCAAGATAGGCAGAAAACAAACAAACAACAACAACAATAATAACAACAACAACAACAACAACATTTTGACTCTACAAAAAACCACCTTACTCGGAACAGTTTACATCCTCCAACGATACCTTAACAGTTCCTAGGTCCTTGGTTAGGACTCAAGCTGCTGAGCTATTAACCAGCCTCAAAGGCTGTGAATTTCACTAAAGATTAACCAGTAGTAGTAGTAGTAGTAGTAGTAGTAGTAGTAGTAATAATAAAAACAAATAGTAATTCAAGAACTCAGTGCTGCTAGGATAGGTGGCTTTATTGCAAACAAGAAATAAATTCTGTATTATAGAAAATCTGCCTGCTGCAGATTGTAGAAATCAAAGTTTTTGTTTATTTGTTGCACTGATTACTTCTCAAGCAGGAAACTATACAATTTCAAACAAATGGTTGTCCAATCTCTTTTTTAAAAACCTCCATTTTTGGCGCACACAAAAGTTCTGGAATCAAGTCGTTCCATTGATTAATTGTACTAATTGTCAGGAAATTTCTCCTTAATTCTAGGTTAGTTCTCTAACCTTTAACTTGATTAGTTTCCATTCATTGCTTCTTGTTCTACCTTCAGGTGCTTTGGAAAATAGATTGATCTTTTTTCTCTGTGGCAGCCCCTCAAATATTGGACCACTGCTATCATGTCACCACCTAGACCTTCTTTTCATTACATTTAATTTCATTTCTATTAAATATCTTTTAGATTGATTTAGCTTCTTGTTTGTTTTTCTGGAATTTTAGAAGGCATTATTTTTTTGGCTTTGTTTATTTGACATCAGCATATTTTAAAGCAGTTTATTTAATTTATTTATCTATCTATCTATTTATATACTGCCCATCTCATTCTTCAGCAATCTGAAGAACCACGTTATAGACAGGGATCCTTCACCCAGATAGTAAAATATATTTCAGCATTCCAAACTTCTTTGTGGAAAATCATTGGTTTGCAGAAGTACATATGTTGATCATTCCTAATGTTAAATATGTGTAAATTATTTGAAGAAAGGCAATTTAAACTTATACTATCATTTGCCATTTCCTGACTATTGAACTGGTAAAATATATCCACATTATTACATCTGCCTCTGATTGATCCTTAACATTGGGATGGAGGGTATGTTCTTCCTACTACCACACAAAGCAAAAGAAAAAAGAAAACCAGGAAAAAAAATCATATATTACTTCTGGGTGTAAAACAATGGAAGGAAGGGAAAAAAATCTGCTTCTTTGTATGGGATCCCCTTTATAAGATCTCATTAAAAATTGAGAACTTTACAGAAACAACAGAGAGGCTTCTCTGCACATTTTAAAATTTAGCTGGATAAGAAGACTTGTATTGCATAATAAACTAAAATAATTCTGCTTGTTTATCAGGCATTACATTCATTCTATCATGTATATAGACTATTGTCTATACAATTTTCTTTATCATATTTACACATATGTACATGTACACTTTTTGCATTTGAACCTGGCAACAAATCTATACATTAGCTCTATAGGGTCAGTGTGCTAATATAGTTTTAAAAAATGAGTGCAAATATGTTTTAAAAATCTTAATGATAAATTTCCCATATTGCTTTAAAATATAAAACATACAGTTTCTATTCTTTGTATTTTTCCTTTGAAATAAAGGTTCTGAGCCAAGGAAGAATATTAAAAGCTAGTCAAATATGCTGGAAATATTACATTTGCAATAAAAGGCAGACTTGCAGAAAAATGGTAGTATATTATTTTGGTTCCTTTTTTAAAATCAGTACACATTTGTTTTTCATTTACTGAAATAGATGAATTCATTTCCAAAAGAATTTTTCAAATTAACCTTGAGATATATTATATATATTTTTAAAAAACCCTATTGTAAAAATGTGTATGTATGATTTATATTAAAAAGTAGGATTCCTATATTAATCTCAGTCAATAAAGTATTATGAGAAATTAAAGATTACGGATTTGGAAGAGTCTATATTGGACATGAAATCTAACCCTTTTCATGCAAGAATCTATATTAGCTTGGCTGATGATGTTACATAGTTTGGTTAATGAAACATCTGCAAGAAAACAACCAAGCTCAGAGAGCACCAAGGACTCCTCATCTATACTAAAACATTCCAGGGATTAGAGAACTGTCTGTCTGAAAACACAAAGGAATATCATATATTTGAATATCATACATCACTTTCCCTCGCACATATGTGCTAGTCATCCCCGATTCTAGGGGGCGGTGCTCATCTCCATTTCTAAACCGAAGAGCCAGCTCTGTCTGATGACAATTCCGTGGTTATGTGGCCAACATGACTAAACACCGAAGGCGCACGGAATGCTGTTACCTTCCCTACAAGGTGGTCCCTATTTTTCCACTTGCATTTTTACATGCTTTCAAACTGCTAGGTTGGCAGAAACTGGGGCAAGTAACAAGAGCTCACTCTGTTACATGGCACTAGGGATTCAAACTGCTGAACTGCCAACCTTTCTGACTGACAAACTCAGCATCTTAGTCATTGAGCCACCGCATCCCCTCATATATCACTAAAACCACTCAATTCTTTAGTTATATGACTAAGTCCCTATTAGTGGTATTAAACAGCATCCTTGAAATCAGACGATCTATAGTCCTAATTATTTCAGTGTACGGAAGAGAGCTTGAATCCAATTCATACTAAGTAAAAATGTATGAATTATTGTTCTGCCTCTTGATTCAAATTGTCAGTTCCATTTGGATTCTGGGGATGGATGTAATCAATCCTCATGACATGCTGATTTACCATAAAATTTTGCAGTGAGTCTAAGCAAAAGTAAAATTTCTAAAAATGGACATTGTACAATTTAAGTTTTGTTTCAGTGTTGTACTTCAGATTAATTTTATTCTTTCATATTAACTAATCACATTAAACAATTTAGACCAGATAAAGATTTAAAGGCATATGCTGTGCTGCCAGTGAGAGGTACTTTGTGTTTTTTTTCTGAATAACAATAAATACTTACTGCTTCCTAGTATGCATAACTTTCTTCTTTATATTTCAATCTTGTTTAAACAGCTACTTATTTTAGTAGTTCAAGAAATTAATGGAAAAATTACAATATTGATTCAGTTATTTAGACAGTCTACAATGCTTTCTTCTCATATATTATTTTTTTATTTATTTTTTTAAAAGAAAGAAAAATTGAACTAAGATAAGAGGGTTTTGTTTTTACTTAAAGTTGATGCTAGAGCATGGATCAATATCCTGAAATATTTTTTGCAGTAAATTAGAAGCCATTGAAAGAACAACTACATATCTCTTCACTGTTAATCTTTTTCACATCTATGATTTATTGCAATTTATTAACTCAATTTCCAGGTTATGCTGTATTTTTTAATTGTAATTATGTTTTAGCTGTTCAAAGTAACACATTATCTTATCTTACAATGTCACCAAGTACTATATTGTTTAATAATTTAATAGGAACTGTTTTACTCAATGAAAACTGTTCCAAGTTTAATAATAACAGTAATTATTAATCTTCCTGTTTATCTATTTTAACTACATTTTGAGAACCTTTTCACTAAAATCTAGTACTAATAGCTTCAGCATTCATAGCAGTTTACATGAACCAAGAAAATTTTGTCTATGCCAGTTGAGCTCAATTTATCTTTTTTGTTCCATTTTATTCTATTTATCATATTTTATCTTTGAGTTTATTTTATACTTTATTTTATTCTTCTATATTAGATTATATAAACTGGCCAGTGATCAAAATAAAAGACATGACAGACATGAAAATTGTAAGCTTTGAGTAATATAATAATTTAATTAATAAACCAACGCTTTGTTGACAGATTAAAGTTCCATTTTTGACTAAGTTGCAGATTCACACAGCTACATGCTTTTTGCCAGACTAAATGGAAAAGAAAATTAGTTTCTGAGTGTTTCTAAATCACATGGTGAAACAAAGTATTTAAGGAGCTAATGGATATATGGATTTCAATAGAATTATTTTCAATTATGTGATATAAACACTGAAATCTTTTGTAAAATATTAAATATTTATGAAGTTAAAGTAATTTAAAAATAACGTGTATCTGCTCGAACCAACTTAGGACAACTTCTTCTACTGATTTAGTTGGCTCACAACCAGTATAAATCTTTGCTGTAAAACTGGAGGAAAAAATTCTTTACTCCAAAATCTGAAACTTTAAAATCCCGTTACTCTGAAAAAGAAAATCCTACACAAAGACATTTCTGAAATCAATATTGTTTGGTCTGCTTTTATTCAGTAGTGTACATTAATATATTATAAGCCTCATAAAACTTCAATGCCGCTTTAGAAGCCCAGAGCTTCACAGAAAGGACTTTTAAAAAGAATTTAGAATTAGAATGCAGATACTATTTCCCCATTATTATAAAGAAAAGAGAACTGACAACTAATTAAATATAAGATAGCATTTGAGAATAAATAGAAATCTATTTAATTGTAATGGTGAATGGAAACTAATAGAAAACTTTTTTTAAAAGAAAAAAAGAGTGGATGTAGAGAAATAATCCACAAATACCTTCCATCAACAAAAGTTTTCATTTATAATATCCATCAAAAATAATTACTGAGAATATTCTTTTCTCCATATAATTTTAATAGAGATTTTAACAATGGGGAAAAAACCATGAAAAAATATAAATAAAAATTTAAAATCATGAAAAAATACATAAAAAGTACAAATTTAAAAAATGGAAAATATATATAAAGAAATGATCTTATAGCAGTTGCATAATAGTTAATAAGAGGTTTCTAATCTTTTATGAAATATCCCTGTTCAAATAGGTCAGTTTTGTGTGAAAGTACTTACTGGTTTATTTGTAATCAAACAAATCAATTTTGATATTTGCTAATATTCTTATTGATCAATAAGGGCTCCATTTCTATATGTGTCTAGAAATAAATCCCTTTGAAAGGAAAAAAATTGAATGAATATGTATTTTCAGACTGAAATTGACAATCAAAAATCCATTTATTTGCCCTGATCAGATGTTTCTTTTTATTAAGCTTCTTAGAAATAAACAAATCAGTTAAGTTTACAAAATTTCTTTAGGTATTTTACTTTTTAAAAAGCCACAAACATCTAAAATTCAATACCTTACTAAGAAACCATCCAAATACAAAGTTATCAGGAATGTGCACATAGTGTAAATTTTTGCTACTTAAAACAGATTTAGAGAAATAGCTGATAATTGAACTCATATTGATAATTGAACTCAGGGATATTGTGATTTATTTTTATATTTATGTTTTATTTTTATGCACAAAAAGCATGTTTCCATGTTAGTATAATATAAAATCTAAAGAAATATATTTATTAAAGTTTATATTCATTTCAAAAATTATTCAAGTGATTCAGACCTTGTGAAAGCCTAAGCAGAGCACCTTTTTGTTAAACATTAAAGCAATTGGTTTTTTTTATGTTTCCTCAAAAATCCAGATTTCAAAATAATTTTTGTGGAGATCTATCTAGGAGGTCACCAAGAGCCAGCACCAGCTTGATAACATATAATATAATACTGTGTTTCCCCAAAAATAAGATCCTGTCTTTTTTTTTTTTTGAACCCTGAAGTAAGTGCTTGGCCTTATTTTCAGGGAGGTCTTATTATTTTGGGGCACATGGAGCATGACAGGGCTCCTCTTGCCATTTTACCTGATTTCCAGCTTTGTCTCCTTAACCTGAGGAAATGGCAGAGACTGGCTGCGCATGTGGTTAAATATTTTTGGGGAGGGCTTATTTTCAGGGAGGGCTTATTTTCAGGGGGGCTTATTTCAGTGCATGCGCTCAGAAGCCCGATTGGGCTTATTATCAGAGGGTGTCTTATTTTCAGGGAAACACGGTAATCTTTAAGAATTGTATTAGCTTTAATGAGACAACGTATCAAAACAGTCATAATTATTTCAGGCTGCTTTTATGAATAGCAGGATGGTGCTGTTCTTGCACGTATAGTAGTTTTAAAAACTTTGGATAAGTTTCAAAGCACATACAGCCTTATGGAAATATTTGGGATTTTATTGTTCAGTTGTTGCAATTTTATCTCCCAAAAGTACTTTAGAGTATGTGGGAGTGTCTAATCATACATATTCATCTGCCACATTTTAAAGCAATGATATCTTTTGCTGGGGTCACTCAGCAGCTGCAGATTACACACTATGAAGTTAATTTCTAGCATATTTCCATTCCTAACAGTCTTCCAAATGTATCCTTAAAACCATAACAATGCAACTATTTTCATTTATGCTCCCTAAATAAATTTGTTTCTTTAGGCCACATTAAAAATAGCAGTCATTTCATATGAATGTAACTATAGGTATGGGAGTTTAACAGTGTATTACTGAAAGGAAAAATTGCCATTACTGAAAGAAGAACTGTTAGATGGTTGCATTTGTAGACCTAAACAATGATATCTGGTCAGGAGTGGAAGATGTGTTGGTAGTCCTAACATTAAAGAATTTCAACTGACAGGATCCAGAAAGTAAGCTTTCCCTTAGGTTGTCCCAACCTTATGAGAGCCTAGAGGTGAAGCAGGGTCCCAATTTTTCTGACCTTCCAAAAGAACATCAAAATCTGGGTCTGCCAATTGGCAAGAATGATAATGCAATCCTGAGGGATGGTTGAGTACAGCTCCTCTGCCTGTTTTAATTTTTTAACATCTTCATTTTGATCTTGTTCTTCATTGTCGTTTTATCTTTGTTTTTTAACTATGCCTTTTATACCACTGCCTGTTTTTATTGTAACCACACACAGTCACAAAGGTGAGATGAGCAGTGCAAAAATTTGAATGAATGAATGAATGAATGAATGAATGTACGAACGAACAACTTCTGTGAACAAACTTAACAATCATTGTGGCTGCAAATTGTGGCTGATGGGAGACTCTGCTACAGTTAGACAATCCCAAGTGCCTAACTAAAGTACATTAATAGATGTACTTTTTTATAAGTTGTGGGAGCTTCATCACTGGAGGCTTTCAAGAAAAGATTGGAGTGTCATCTGTCAAAAATGGTGTAGGGTCTCCTGCTTGGGTGGATGGTTGGACTAGATAACCTACAAGGTCCCTTCTAACAATCTGTTAAATCTGTTAAAGTGCCATTCACTAAATTTTAGCAACAAAAAGTTACATTTTTAAAGCACAATTTTTAGCCTTTTTATTTGTCTATTTACTTCAAAGACTGAAAATAGATATATTAACTCTTCAGAAGGATTAATATATTTATTGCCAATCCAATTCACTCTCTCACAGCACTAAAATGTGGGTGGGGATAGTGCTGAAAATGGTATATTCACACTCTGAGGAGATTTCATCATTTAATAACCATATTCCTCAACATTTCTTGAAGGACAATTCTATTTTCTAAAAAAAAAATGTGCCCTCCCCCACCAATTGCCTGTCCTTGGTTTCTGATTAAGCACAGTTCAGGACACTAGACAGTGAATCAGATCATTATTCCATCTGAATCATCTGTGGGCAATATCATATGGCATAAACACATAGCCCTCCTTCTTTTGCCTTTTCTCCTGGATGGATGATGTCACACAGTACAAAACTAAAGACCTATTATCACAAAAGCCATCTGTTCCATAAACATTATTTTATTCCTAAAAGCAAGAACTTCAAGGTCAGAAGTGTTTTTCAGCATTCTGCTATATAAGGTGTTCTCAGTAATAAATTTCCTGCCAGCTTTGTCCTCCCCATGCCTTTCCAAAAGAGTTTCAAAGCATGAAAACACAAAAATTGAAGCTTGGAGCATTCCCATCTGGGAATTTCTATTCATATAAGTAATACTATACTATTATCTGCAGTTTAAAAAACAACACTCAGAGCACCCTCAGATACAATGAACTTCAATGCTGAAAGAGCAAAACCAGCCTCCGATATAACCTGTAACTTCAGGACCACGGAGAGCAACTAGAACCAAACTAGCCGTCCATAGCAAGTGACATTTCTTACTCCATATGCTACTAGTAATTGTTTTTAAAAGAATGACACATATTTTGCAATTGCTACTTTTTTCTGAAGTTGAAGATTTTAAATATGACAGTTAGCTCCAGGAGCTTATGTTCGTAATAGAAGCCTGAATATAAGGCAGTACAGTGTGGGTTTCTACCGGTTCGCTCCGGTTCAGGCGAACCAGTAGCAGTGGTGGTGGGAGACTCTGCCGCCCCCGCCCGGATGTTATCATAGACACTCTGCACATATGCAGAAGCGCTGTGCACAAGCAAAGCAAGCACGTGTGCACTGGCAGTTCCAAACCGATAGCAAAGGTAAGTGAAACCCACTACTGAGGCAACTTGAGGCCCACGACTTAGGCATGGAATTCAAATCAGAAGGTTCCAGCCTAAAGAATCAGGAATAATTTTCAAGCCTATCCTTTTTCTTTTTCTTTTTAATGTTACAGATCTTTCAATTGGCTTACCTATCTGCATCTACATTTTTTTTAAAAAAACAACAGCTTTTAATATTTCCTAAAAGGAAAAGGAAGAAAGGAGATGAGCCTCTGGAAACCAACAAGGAATGTTTGAAGTGCCCTTACTGAGAATAAATGAAGAACTAAAAATGTAATATTTCTATGGTAAGATGATAGCAGAAGGCTCATGCCAAAGAAGTGTAGCTCTAATAAATCTGCTTACAGACCAGAAGCTTCAGTATCTGGCAACCTATTACTTTTTTTCAAGTAATATATTTTATTATAGTTACAGATTAGTGCTACCAATTTAGTATATACTATATAACAGAAGTATAAACTATGTAACATTTTAAATTGAATGTTATGAATGTTGTGAACAAATCACAATAATATACAATATACAATAATGAAGAGGAAAAACATTGTTTGCTGTCTTATTATACTTTTTCATCTTCCTTTCAAGAAAATTACCTCCATCAAATTGTCCAACAGAAATATAGTATTTGCTATAAGAGTTAGAGTGTTTATCCTCAAGTTAGTAGCTTGCAAAAAAAAAAGAAGAAGAACTAGCTCAAACACCTGGATAATGGGTTTCCATACATGTCTTCATAGAAATAGCAGGCTTATGTTTCTATCCCCACATAGGTAACACCTTTTACTAAGTGGAGCGTATTTATATTCTTACATTTATATTCTTAGCAACTGTCAACATTTTATATGGAATACTTTCCTAGCATTGAACTTGAAACTTTTGCATCTAAATGAGATAGTCTAATACTAATTACAGTTTTATCCCAACTAGCTAAACAATCCCATTTTGTTCATGTAATTCTAATAAGCTAAAATAAAGTCAACTAGTTATTCTTCTTATGAAACTTTGTCCAGGAATTGTAAAATATTTACAATATTTTACTGTATTTTACTGTAAAAAAGACATATATTTTGCTTCTTAAAATCTCAAAACATGGGGAAATAAAAATCAATTTCTTTCAGGATTGACAATTTTAGAGGTAAAATCGATGGTTTGAGAATCTGCAGGGCTTAAGGTGCCCGTTTTTTTTATTTTGTTAAATTCTTCCAAACTTCTTAACGTTTTTGAATAGAATAGAATAGAATAGAATTCTTTATCGGCCAAGTTTGATTGGACACACAAGGAATTTGTCTTGGTACTTGGTGAGTACATGAAAGAAAAGATACATTCATCAAGTATCGTAAAGTACAACAATGATAGTCATAGGGAAACAGTCGATATAAATCTTAAGGATACTAGCAACAAGGTTACAGTCATACAGTCAAAAGTGGGAGGAGATTGGTGATAGGAACAATGAGAAGATTAATAGTAATGCAGACATAGTAACTAGTATGACAGTGTTGAGGGAATTATTTGTTTAGCAGAGTAATGACGATCGGGAAAAAACTGTTCTTGGGTCTAGTAGTTCCAATGTGCAGTGCTCTGTAGTGTCGTTTTGAGGATAGGAGTTGAAACAGTTTATGTCCAGGATGTGTGGGGTCTTTAAGTATTTTCACAGCTCTCTTTTTGACTTGTGCAGTATACAGATCCTCAATGGAAGGCAGGTTGGTAGTAATTGTTTTTTCTGCAGTTATAATTATCCTCTTAAGTCTGTGTCTGTCTTGTTGGGTTGCAGAACCAAACCAGACAGTTATAGAGGTGCAGATGACAGACTCAATAATTCCTCTGTAGAACTGTAAAGAACATTCTTTGTTGTGCTTTTTTGATGACATTTTTGATGTTGGGTGTCCATTTTAGGTTGTGATATATGGTAGAACCTAGAAATTTGAAGGTCTCTACTGTTGATACTGTATTGTCTAGTATTGTAAGTGCTGGTAGCATGGGAGGGTTTCTCCTAAAGTCCATCACCATTTCTACGGTTTTGAGTGTGTTCAGTTCCAAATTGTTCCAGTCGCACCACGAGGCTAGTTGTTCAACCTCCCATCTGTATGTGGATTCATCATTGTCTCAAATGAGACTGTTCACTGTTGTGTCATCTGTGAACTTCAGTAGTCTAACAGATGGATCATTAGAGATGCAGTCATTCGTATATAGAGAGAAGTGGAGAAAGCACACAGCCTTGGGGGGGTGCTAATTGTACAGGTATCTGATGTGATTCTGCTTAGCTTCACCTGCTGCTTCCTGTCTGTTAGGAAGCTTATGATCCATTTACAAGTGTGTCAGGTACCTATAGCTGGTTTGGCTTAGTTAGAAGAATGTCTGGAATGATGATGTTGAATGATGAACTAAAATCTACAAAGAGGACCCTTGCATAGGTCTTTGTAGATTCAAGATGTTGTAGAATGTAGTGCAGAACCATATTAACAGCATCATCTGTTGATCTATTTGCTCGGTGTGCAAATTGCAAGGGGTCTAACAGTGAATCCGTGATGGTTTTCAAGTGAGACAGCACTAGCCTTTCAAAGGTTTTCATAACTACCGATGTTAGAGCAATTGGTCTGTAGTCGTTCAGATCCTTGATGGTAGGCTTCTTCGGCACTGGGATGATAGTAGAGTGTTTGAAGCAAGAAGGAACATAGTACATCTGTAGTGATTTATTGAAGATATGGGTGAAGATGGGGGCCAATTGGTCAGCAAAGTCTTTTAAGCAAGAAGGAGTTATCTTGTCTGGGCCTGGAGCTTTTTCTGGCTTTTGTCTGTGAAATAGGTCTTGCACTTCCTTTTCTGTGATCACTAGGGCCGTGATGGCGAACCTATGGCATGGGTGCCACAGGTGGCACGCGGAGCCATATTGGTGGGCACACAAGTGTTGCCCTAGCTCAGCTCCAGCGCACATGTACGCACCAGCCAACTGATTTTCAGGCCTTCTGGTCCCACCAGAAGTCGGGAAACTGGCTGTTTCTGGCCTCCGGAAGACCTCCGGGGGGATGGGGAAGGCTGTTTTTGCCCTCCCCAGGCTCCTAGAAAGCCTCTGGAGCCTGGGGACAGGAAAAAAATGGGCCTACTGGGTCCACTGTGTCATCACATGCCAAAAGCAGGGGGAAGTGGGGGGGGTCACATGCGCTTGCGCGTGAGGGTGGGGCGCATTGAATTATGGATGTGGGCACACGTACCCACGACCCCCCCGCTCCTCCCGCTTTTGGCACGCGACAGCAAAAAGGTTAGCCATCACTGCACTAGAGGTTGTGAACCCAATGGGATGGGGTCAGTTGTAGGAGGCTTGGCTGTTGTTGGTGTGTCTAAGATGGGGATTGTGGAGATAAGTGGCTGTAGTTTCTTTTCAAACCTGCAATAAAACACGTTCAGGTCATCTGCCAGTTATTGATTTCCTTCAGCCTGGGAAGGAGGATTGCCATAACAGGTGATATTTTTAAGAGTTTTCCACATGTTTGCTGGTTCATTTGTTGAGAACTGATTCTTTAGCTTTTCAGAGTAGCTTCTTTTTGCTGCTCTGATCTCCCTTGTTAATACATTTCTGGTCTGATTGTACAGCATTTTATCACCTTTTCTGTAGGCTTCCTCTTTGAAATGATGTAGCTGCTTAAGTTTAGCTGTGAACCAAGGTTTGTTGTTACTGTATATTCACAAGTTCCTGGTCAGTACACCTAGGTCTTCACAGAAGCTGACATATGATGTTAAAGTATCTGAACCATATTTTCCAAGGATACCCAGGGGCCTTAGAAATTATGTTTTCTACTCCTGTCCTATGCATTCAAATCATCAACAGAAAATATAAAATAATAAGGAGAGAAGTATAATTTAAAGTTCTGCAAGATTAAAGGAACCTTTTTCTGCTCTTTAACTCTCCTTCAAAATATCAAACAAAAATTCATATCTTACCCCGCCATGTTTTCTATCTTCCTATGAAAAATATGGACTTTTAAAACTTTAAATGTGAGCACCGAAAAAGTTTGTGTATCTGTACTCTATTTTGTTTCCTATGCCCACATCATTTTCATGGAGATCTGTACCAGAACAGTAACTCTATTTCATGTCAAGGTTTATAAAATATCTTTTGATGGCCTTTCAGAGAAATGCCTTATGGGAGGAAAAAATACTTTGCATGGCCCCATTGGAAACCATATACCTTTAAACAAAGATGAAACAATTATTGTAAATAATGCAAGCTTAATTATAGAGATAAACAGTTTAAAATAACCAATCTTGGAGAATGACAGTTCTCACCTTTTCTAATGAAACAAATTAATATCAGTCCGATGTCACACAAAACTAAAAAAAGGAAAATGTGTGAAATGGAGGGAGTCTATATTAATCTTCCCTAACTCTATACATTCCAAATACACCAAACAACATTTTTTAATTATCTGAAAATAGCATCAATTTTCATTTTATTATTGAATTAGACTTACTTTCTATACTTCTGATCACTTGTATTTCCATCTTCTAGACTTGATTTCTATGTTTACTTCAAAAGAGCGGTAGCGAAAGAATAAAATCTTATGTAAAATATTTTGAGGGGGATTTGCAAATTATAATTTTATTACATAATTGGCAATTATTCCTCCAACATTTAATTTCTAGATCTTTTTCAGTGCAAAGTATTTTTCATCCTTTGCCTAGCCCCCTTTATTCACAAACATTAAAATTAGATTAAAGGGAAAATCCACATTTAAAGCATTTTTATCTATTCCTGGCTTCCAAAGAAGAAATATTTTTTATAATGGCACTTCTTCTCCCTTCTTCTTTTACCTTCAGAATTTTCTCCAGATCCCTTCTCCCTATGAAGAAAATTGTAAAGAGATTTACTGGAAGAATGCCTATGGGTAAACATAAATCTCACAGAAAAGTTAACAAGTACAAAAACTGCAATAGAGACTATTTTAGATCTGGTGTGCAAGGAGACACTTCTAAACTATATTCAACCACACTCTATTCACGTCTTTTAGTCTTTAATTCTTAAAATCTCCACAGGAATGGCAAAATGCCAGAGAGCTGGTGAGATATGAAATCCAATACATTTGAAGTAGATATGTCAGAAGAAGGCTGGTTTTGACCACATATCTATTTCTGATCTTACGTGTAAGATACTTTCCATCATCAGCCCAGGTTTCATTTGTTTCTTCTTGTTCACTGAAAATAAAACCTTGTGCAGAATTCAAATGTAGCTTCTTTTGTTATTGCTATTTATTACGTGGTTCTTCCCACTTACAGGACTGCACAAAATAGAGCTGGCTATATTTTAGGGAGATAATTATATCATGTCACTTTTGTAGATCTGTCTCAGCAGGATGGTATATTGCACAAAAGGCTACAGAATTATAAGCCCATTTATCATGAAGCTGTTCAAAGGGAGTAACACAGAACTGAACTACAATGTTTTTCATGGGAAAAGACAAAACTAAATTAGTAGATGGAAATGATGGATATCACATACAATATCTTGCCAGTTCATGCTGATAAAGATGCAAAGTTATACCTGATAAACAAAGGCCACCTTTGTTCTGCAGGTTGTGCCTTTGAAATGCCCTTTTCCTATCAGGGTGTACTTGGAGATTTCCATAGGTTATAAATGAATTTTGACCAAGACTAACCCTTTCTGTGAATGCAGTTCTTTGATTCATTTTAATCTCCCTGAGACTACTGTCCAAAAGGATAGGAATTGATCTATTTGACAGAGAATCAGTTGTTCTTGTTTTCTATTCCTTTCTGAAATGCATTTTTGGATGAAGAAATGGTTTATCTATTCCTAAAATAAATAATTAAATAAATTGCAGTAAAATGTATGCAAAGCAATTTACTTGGTTTCATTAAACAATCATTCCATTTGCTGCCTTAATGCACTCTGAAGAGTCCTTGGAAAGCTCTGGGCCTTCAGAAAACTGTAGAAACTACATTAGGAAAGGCTTACTCCTTGGACCTGGAAAAAAATGTTGGAAAACAATGCATATTGCTATGATATACCTTTCTGTTGCTCTTCCATACCTGCTCTACACTCACAGTTTTAAAATATTGCTTGAAATCTGTAATAGAATAGAATAGAAAAGAATTCTGTATTGGCCAAGTGTGATTGGACACACAAGGAATTTGTCTAACTGCACTGCATGTGCACAAACAACTATCCTTGTTCACATATTGTTTTTATTCCAGTTCCACAATGATGTTGTGGAGATTCGATCAGTTTCTAGCAGAAACCAACAAAATCCTTTATGATAGGTAGCAATAAGAAAGTGCTTACTGGTTTTATAATTGTGCCTGTATGAATTGCACTGTCTCAGAAATACACTCTTGGGAAAAATTATGCTGCATGGTTTTGTTAAAGCGTAGCGCATTTGGACAAACAATAGCTGCTAATCATTTACAGAGGTATTACAAATCTAAAAATTAAATTAACAAAGCAACACTATGGAGGATCAAGTTTAGAAATGATGAAAAGTGACATTTAATAATATAGAAAACAGCTGAAGAGTTAATAAAAATACTTCCATTGTAATATATTGGGCTACGAAATGAATGACTGTATGAATACCACACAATAAATTTAAAACATTTGTGCCAAGATAAGCTTAATCCTGCATTTAGCAAGTTGTCTCTGAATGTTGGACACTGAAGACTCACACATCACTGTTAGTATCCGTCTGCAATTTATTAAAGCAGCCCATCTTTTCTTGGATGTGACTACTTTAAAAGGATCAAAGACAAGTACTAGGTTCAGTTCTCCTGTACTTTACAACATCTGTTGGTTTCAGTCAGAAATGTTACATAGCCCTAATAATTTGGTCTTTATTTTTAGTCAACTGCTTAGGATATAGCCTAATATGTAATACTGAAAACTGAATAGGTTGTCATTGAGTTATGACCACTCTTTCAGAGAATATTCAGAGATAATATGATGAACAAGGGCACTTATGACCAGTCCACAAAGTTGCAGCTATTGTAGCCACACCATGATCTTGTGATTGATGCCCAGCTCAAAATTACCCTACAGTGCAATTCCTAATGTTTTAGAAATGCCAGTTTCTCACAAGCAAAATCAATGGGAGAGCCAGAAGTCACTCCTTCTCCCATCTCCCATGGCTTTTTTGCCCACCTGCACAATATAATGCCTGTCTGCTGGCCTACTTGCCCAAGACTTTCACCTTTTCAAACTTAATAATTCTCTACATCCTGGAGTTGAAACACAACAGAACTGCATGATTTCTGTTGTGTGGTATTGCTCTTTAATGGTCTCAATAGCTATTTTAACCAGACCGCTGCCTGTAATCATAAGTTAATTTACACAAAGCAACAATAAGAATAGAAGATTTCAATATATCTGGTCACCATACTTAATGGGGACCAAAAAGAAATATGTTGATCGATTTCCATTATCGTGCAAATACAAGTCGTTTAACAATCAGTCAATTAATTAACATTCAAACTTACTTTTGCACTGAATGAGTGATACTTACAACCAATCCATCAAATAGTGGCTATTACAATGTTCCTCTGGTCATGTGATTGTGATTTCAGATGTTCCCTGCCAGAAACCCATGATCAAAATAAATGGGGAAGCCAGCAGGAAGTCAGAAGTCATGGTCATTGAGGACCTTGCTTAACAATTGATGTGGTCTTCACTTACCGACAGCAAGCAGAACTAAAGGACATAGTCACATAACATTGCATTTTATCACTATGTCAATTAGTGATGGCAATTCCAATACCAATTGCCATCATAAACTAAGGTTACCTGGACCACAACTTAGGTATTTGTATCAGATATCATGACATAAAAATATATTTGAAGTATTTATGTAACGATAATGTTGCATGCAGTGGAGGCAATCAATGACAGTTGCTTGAAATGAAATGAATCAACTCTGTTCCTGTAGACTGAAACAGGTTTTAGCTTTTACCAGCCATTCTTGCTTTTTGAGAGGAAGTCAATGAGCAATTGTATTTGCAATAGAAAAATCAAAAATGACTAGATTGAAAATGGAACATGGCAATTCAACCCCTCATTCCCCTTCTAAATATGATGCTTTCATCTTGCCATCTTGCTGATTTGAATTCCTTCAGGCCTGCCACATTTACTACTGTGGGAAACTGGGAGGGGGGATTGTATGGAGCATGGGTGATATATAGTCATAATAACATTCTTTTCTCAGAGAGTCAAGGACATATTGCCCTGCACCTGGAGGGCTGGACCTTGAAGGCATCTCCAGTTGGGATGGTGCTTTGATTGGGCCACATGATGGACTTGTGGGTGCTGGGCAGGGACTTGGACTTTCCTTTGGGTGGGGAAAACCTGGATGCTTTCAGATTTGGGTTTTCCCAGATGTGCCAATAAGACATCTCTAATAAAATAGAACTTTGAGGAACTTCAAACCTCGGAGTCTTTTTTTGTTGGGGGTATTACTTGGAACCCTGAAATATTAAATATGGGCATATTAACCTGCTTCACAGAAAAATCATAACTGTATGCTTCCTTGAACTAAGAAACCATTTAAGTAATGCAGAATATAAGTAATCCTCAATTTATAACCACAATTGGGGCCAGAATTTCCATTGCTAAGCAAGAAAGTTGTATTCCTCAAATCATTGCTGGGAAATTGTGGAGAGACTCATGCTAGAAAAAAATGTATCTCCCACAGGACTATCATCACAAAGAGTTGTTCTTTCAATCAATTCTATTTCTCTAAGAATAGTTAATTTGCAAGAGTGGATAGTAGAATAATTTCTAGAATCTTAAGGATTCCAATTATTATATCATGACTATTTCTTTCTCTGTAAGCAACAAATGAAAATAAATTATAAATTTGTACTTTTTTACTTTGTCTAATTATTTTGTTTTAATTCTTTATTTTGCAATTTAATATCTCTAAACTAAGAAAAGAATAAATGCTATTTTACATTATTTAATTACATAAACAGCATGCTAGTTTTAACAACCCCATCATCCAATGTAGTGGTCTTTATAGTCTGCTTAGAGTTAACTAATAATTTATTTAAACAGTAATTCTGCTAAATACGGTGATGAGCCTAGTTAATGCAGTATGACCACACAAATATATTATGTTACAGTGACAGAGATAATTCTCCAGAGGGAATATATTGTTTTATTACTTGGTTCTTCTTGAATTAGTAACTCAGCATGTTCCTTTCAGTTGAAGAAGCAAATATACACTGGAGATAGCTTTACAAATCATACAGAATTAGGGTTTTTGATATAAAATCCAGCTCCAGATTCATGTTTTGTAACTGAATGTAAATATATATTTTAGAATGTTCTGATATGTGGAACAGTGTTTTGATGAAAAATTAGAGCAGACTGGTTAGGAAACATATGCTAATTTTGAGATGTAAACTGTTGCACTTTCCTTTTATTACCTAAAGTACACTTTCAAGTAAATTGTTATGCACTGTTTTGAAAACTTGTTTAGAGGAATACATAATTATTGGCTTAATATAGTGAGATATATTTAACCTTATGTGCACTCCTCCTTGCCCTTCTTTTAAAGAAGTTGTCTCAGGTTAGAAAACATTATGCATGATGGTGAGAAGATAGAAACAAAAATGTAATGGGGAACATAAATATGCAGTTTTTTTCTAGCTTGAGAAGGCATTCATTCAATGGAAAGATAAAGAAAAATGGGAAGGAACGAAACAAAACACAGATGCACGTTTTGTGTGTACAGCTAAAACAACACATTTAAGAGGGCATTAACATTTCCTCACTTCCTTTAGGTGCTAACTTCAGTATGTCTGAAATAATTTAAGATACAAAGAACTGAAATAGCAGGAACTTGTTAAATGGGTATTGAGAAAACAGGATTAAAAATAAATTTCTTCTAGTTATAGGAAGACTGCAATGCCTTAGAGGATATCCCAGCATCATCTATACACATTCAGTTTCTCCCTGGTGATAGGAGAGAAATTTCTGATCTCTGAATGGAAAACTGGGCTTTACAAACAATCATGCAGGAACATCCTTCCATAGATTGGGGTGAATCTCTGCTCTGGAAAAAGCATAGATATATTCCTCTTCTCTCATTATTTAAAACTATCTTTTCCTTCTTTTTTGCCTAACAATGGGAAACAAGAAAAATTGGGCTTCTCAGAAATTATTATGTCCTTGTTCTATTTCTTCTAATGAATCTATTTTGAAGAAAAAGGGTCACACAGGCCTCTGCTAACATATCCATTTGTATTCATCCCCCTCTACTCTGAAGACTGTGAATACACCAAAAAAAACCCTGTTTAATAAAAATAAAAAGTGTGAAAACTATATCTTCAAACCTTCCATATTCATTGTTTTCCTATTGATTTTGGAGGAAAGAAATGAATGTAGCCGAGGGCTGAAAAAAGAAATTGCTCAGCCTAAGATAGAAGTCCCCCAACCCCCAGACAAGCCCCCACTCACAGCCTGCTCAGAATTGGGCCACACAAGCAAGCGAGGCCCCATCTGCACATGTGCAGGATCCAGGCAATGCAGAAAACCATGATCCTAGAATAACAACAGAACCAGTCACTGCCCTAAGACATTAGAACACAACTATAGTTCTCCATTAACAACTCTTTTAATCAGTTCAATGCAGGAACTGATTAACTAACGTTTGGGGGGGAAATGCCTCCACAAGGTGCCTATTCAGGATAGGATTTTTGCTCCTAACAATTCTCTTTTGGTTTGGCTATTTTGTTTTTTTTCTGAACATGATAGATACTTGAACAAAGACATGTAGATGGGATCAACAGGTAATTTGATAGATGAAGAAATGACTTGCATATCTGAGCAGAAATTACTTAGATATAAGCCCCATTGATTTCAACAGATTCTTTTCTATATTAAGACCACAATTTATGTTATTTTAAAGTACAAACAAATTATGGATCAACTTTCTGCTCTCTTATTCATCAAGCTTTCAGTTCAATGGATTTTGACACCAAATAATTTCAAACCAAATAGGATTTTGGATTGAAAAAAAATAAACTGATATTATTAGCCTACACGATAATGTTACTTTATGCCTTTGTGCCTCCATAACTTATTTTTAGTGTCATTTAAATATATTGAAGCCTAATGTTCAATAGTACAGTATATAAAGAGAAAAATTTTGCTTTAATAACAGTCAATTGCATAAGTACATAAACTGAGGGTTAGAATCAGTATGGAGGCATTATGCTGCATAAGAACCTAACAGACTGTTTATCAAACCAAGCAAGATCTTTATATTTAGCCTTATTTTTCAACAGAAGTAATTGTGAGATTAAGATTTCTACAAATTCTAAAGTGACAGTGTACTCAGAGCTTTCAAACTTTGCTTTCTTCCTGACATTAAAAAATTATCTATTATCATTCTATTATAACATCATGATACTAATTATTATTAGTAGTGAGGGATGTTACATGTTATACAGCACCAGTTAATGAGTTTAAATTTGATATAGTTTGATTGGGAAATGCAACTGTGAACCTTTCAATAACTAGTTACAATGCAGTCATACAAAATGAGTAAATCATATACATCAAAGTAAATCAAAGTTTCTAAAGCATAAGACAGACATGTCAAACACGAGCCCGTGGGCCACATCTGGCCCATGATAGGCCATGGAGTTGCTGTGGGATCGTCCCGGAGATGGCGAGGGACCATCACCCCACCTAGTCGGCCATGATGATCAGACCATGCCCACTCCATCCCCCCAAGGGCAAACAAACTCCTAATGCAGCCCATGATGGAATCAAGTTTGACACCACTGGCATAAGAGAATAAAATCATGATGGATAACAAAAACCATTGCGCTAGAACAGAACATTTGTTTGTAGTATATTTCCAGCCTAATTTCTCTGCTTTCAAAATTACACTGAGATTTGCCAGTAACTTCATTTTAATACAGCATGAGTGCTTGTTATGGCTCTTGAAGAGAGAAAGAGATAGAAGAAACCTCAGTCAGGATAAAACTAATCAGTCTAGAAAAGGTTTCTAGAACAGGTTTCTAGACTGATCGGTCTAGAAAAAGTTTCAATTGGGAATCATGTGACTGCTTCATATATTCAAGTTTGCTTAGTATAAATAAGCGGTGACTGCTTTACTTTCTCTATCCCAGATTTTCCTTTGGAGTCATTACTAACAAAGATGAATATCAGTGATATATAATAGTGGCATGTTCTGATTGCTGAAAACACAAACCCTAAAGTCATGTTCTTAATGAACACGCAGAAGAAAGTGTAGACATCTTTCCCAAAATAGAAGTTGACTTTCTTATATCTGTTTGACAGGTCAAGAAAAACTAAAAATCTTCACAGGAATCTATAATGAGCAGGATATAAACTGACAGATAAAGAGAAGAGTCACAATTTGTACAGGTTTCTCTTCATTAGTTCTCTTAGTAGTAGCAGTCAGGATCTTGTGGCACCCAAAATCACTCTTCTTTCTCATTTTCTGATACATATAAACTCAAAGATAGGTGGACAGAGGGTTCTGTTCTTTCATTTTAAAAACAATATCAAGGCAATTTACAATTAATTAACTGGAAATTACTTGTTATAATGTATTTATATTAATATGTAAACAATTTACATAAAACAAAACAATTAAAAGGAAATAATACAGTAAAACTCTTTAAAATATTAAAACTCTTTATAAGCTTCCAAAAATTGAGGGTCCTAAGAATACCATGAATGGCCAAGAAAACAAACCAATGGATCATGAAACAAATACACCCAAAACCATGATCTGAGGCACAAATGATTAGGCAAAAATTATTCTGCTTCAGACATATTATGAAAAGGCACAATTCTCTCAGAAAGGTTCTAATGCTAGGAAATGTAAAAGGAAAGAGAAGGAATGGGCAGCCAGCAGTAAGATAAATGATACAGTGGTAATTACAGTGGTAATTCACTGCTGTTATCATATACAAAAGCCAAATTCCATACATTAATTGAAATTAATTATTCATTAAACCCAAAAGAAAAATCTCAAATTTCAATTCACTTTTATAATCTCCTACATCAGCATACATATTTAATCCCAATATTTTCTAGTTTTGTTGTATGTCCATCAAAAATGAAAAAAAAATGTATTGGTATTTTAAAATGAAATTTAGTATTTTCACAGAATTGGTGGTTTTTTAAAGATCTTCCTTGATCTTTTCTGAAGAAATATGTTGTTTTTTTGTACACTTGCAATAATAAAAATGCAGTAGTAATAATAATAAAAAAAAGGTTTTCTGTATGGTTACATTATCTTCTAGTACTAATCTCTTAAATTCTCAATATCATTTTCTTTTTTTGTTCCTTAATTTATATGCCGCTCATTTCCCAAGTTTATCTGTTTCACACATTTCAATTTAATCTCTATTTCACTCACAGCTAATATAGATAATTGTTGTTGTCAAATTTAATCTGATACTTAACGGTTGCATCTGCCAGTGTTTTTTGTAAATCATCTTCCTTCTTTTGAATTTCCTCCAAAATAATATTCATTTTGTCATGTGACTTATTTCTTAGCTTTAGATTATGCTTTATTGGCATCAAGTTTTATTTAAGTTGATACATTTATCTAACTTGCTGTCAAAAATAATTGCAGTTGATTTCTTTTTACAATCATCCATTACCAAGTCTTTATGTAATAACCTTTTGTTTAATCTCCATCTAAAAGTTGTAAATTTTCTTTTAAGTGGCAAAAGTGACAGGATGATGGTCAGAAAAAGTCTTAGGTAAAACATCCACCTTAAAAATATTATTTGCAAACTTTTTAGAATCCATATTATATCAATTCTTGAAAATAATTTATGTCTTTTTGAAAAATAGATATATTATCTAGAAATATTATATCTCTGTTTCCAAATATTTTCCAGGGGAAAATTGTCTGTCAATCAAAGGAAGAGTTTGGTAATTTGCCTTGGTTAATTTTTGATTGAAGTTCTGTCAAATTGTGCGGCAATTATTCTGTTACAATCCCCCACCAAACATTAATTCTCATATAAGAACATAGTCAGTTGGCCTATAAAGTTAAACAACTTCATTTTATCCTCTTTTGGAACCAAGGATTATAGATTTAGTCTCCTATATATCAACTTCAATTGCATATATCTATCTTGTTCATCTGTCAATAATAAATTTGGTTTTAATTGTGAATTAATATACAAAGCTATTCCATTAATATTTTTCAACACTAATATAAATTCTTCATCCAGAGTATTACAAATCAGATACTTCACGTTTTTTGAATATCTTTCTTATAAACAGATTATATCTTGTTTTAATTTTCTCAGATAGTGAAGTCTTTTTCCCCCTTTTTTGAGAACATTTACTCAATTTATATTCTATGTTAAAAGTTTTTAATCCATATTTAAGAAAAAAGTTTGTCAAAATCTTTAAGTTGGTTCCCAAAGTAATTATTTTTTGCTGTTGCAATGAATTTTTATCTGTAATCTCTATTGAAATTTCATATAGCTCATCCATATATTTTTGCATAAACATAGCTTTTGAATTTAGCCTTTTTGCATAGCTATATAAATATAATTTTTAAACTGTAGTTTAGCTTTCTGAACTATATTCAATCTGTATATTCAATCTGTATATATTACTCTCTTCCGTTTATCCCAATGAATTGGGTCATTTTCTCCTTCAAAATATCTGTTTTTTAAAAAGTAGTATGTCCTGTTATGGGAAATTTCACCCACATTCTGTAGGTTTATACTAATCCAGAGACTCCAGAGAAAAGACACTATATCAGATAAATCCACAATTGTCTCAGAAATTATGCCATTTTTGCACTAATTGACTTTGTTTCCATAGCAGATATGATTGACAGATTCCTTGGCAGTTTATTATCATGAAATAATATTTACTAAGAAGCCATTGCTGCAGAATTCATCTTTGTTTATGACCCAAGCAAAACAATGCAATATTACATGAAATGTGATTTTAAGTTTTTTTAAAAAATGAATGTGTGATTTTTTTAAAAAAAAGATCACAGATCCAGGCGTTCTGTGACACTAATGTGTAAGTAATCCTTTAATTACATAGCATCATTGAATAATCCCAGTTCATTACTAGGGTTGTTATTGTGGGGAAAATAGGAGGAGGATGTTTTAAATAAATTCACTGCTTTGAGTTACTTATAAAAATTAAAATAAATAGTTAATACATAATCGTTTTCTATAGTGAATAAAACTGCTTTGGCCCTTGTGTTTGTTCATTCCAACTCCAGTTCTTTTATTTTTCAAACCTTTCTTCGTAATCTTTTATTTTTAGACTTTTTGTTGCTATTGGTATACTTTCAAATATTGGCTGAGTAAGCTTCTTCTTTTTTTCCCAAATGATCCTTCACTAAAATGTGAAGAAGAAAGAGGCTTAGAGAGTTAAAAATAGATAAGTATGTATTGAGCAATCAGTTTTTTAAAATAGCATTTATAACCAAGACTTGAAATTTTATATTTTGCAAGTGTTTGGAAATTAAACCCAGACTGAGATTTAGTTATTTCTACAGAATAAGATATAATTGAAAATATGCTGACCAAAGCAAGGATAACAGGATCTGCTAAAAAGATAGCTGGATACAGTCAGATCAGCAACATTTTTCCAAAAAAAGATTTGCACAAACAGGCTTTTTTTTTTTACTGTTTAGGCTGGATCAGGTTAAACAAAAAAATAGATTCAAAAAATGTGAATGTTATGTTTTCCAAGATTGCATTGTCTTTTACTACTGACATAAGTCCAAGAAAAAATTAAGTCAATAAAGCAAGAGGAAAATAGTATAATAAATAAACTTGGATAGGTCTTACAGCATTAGCACTTAAAATTTACAATTAAGACAATAAACAATGGAGTAAGACCCCAAAATAACATAATTTCTTCCATAAGTAGCCTGAACTCATTAGAGAGCATTTCTCTCAGCTCTCAATGGCTAGATTTTAGGGCGAAAATATATCTGCCTGTGTTTATGTGTTTGCATTTATGTATGTATACAAACACACACACACACACACATTTATAGAGTCCGATATACTTGATAAAAGTATTGAACCATGAACATAGATATAAAGAGGGAGATTTTAGTGCTATGTTAGGGTCAAAAGCCAAGTGGGTGAATTTGGGCCAGTCACTCTCAGCCTTAGACTGGAAAGTCAAAATGCACTGGACTAATCCAATAGATTAAGGTTCATTACCTTGAATCTAGGAATTCATCTTGCAATAAATTTAATCAAACAGATGTACACACACACATACGCACACATACACACACCAAAGCAAAACATTGTAAGAGAAATTACTTAATACAAATGAGTACTGACTGCAGAAAATTATTATTATAGAATCAAATATTAGCCCATCTTCATGACTTTTTTAAAAACACCTTCAGTGGAGAATCAATCACTTCTCAAGTTAGTCTGTTCCAAGGTGGACAACTGCAAAAAAACCAAGCTTTTATTAGAACCCTGCAAGAACAGATTTCTCTGCAGCTAGGGTTCATATCATTGAGATATCTAGTTCAGGAATATCTGGTGAGTCAAAGATTCCCCAGCAGTGCTTTGGGATTGGAGTTACATAACAGCTAGTGATATATGCATGTTTCTTTTACATTTTTAAAGTCATTCAATTTGACAAGATAATATGCTTTTTTTTTCTTTTTGCCTTCTGGAAAAGAAATTTGAAGGATAATGTGTACAATTCTTATACTTACTTTAATTACAAAATAGTCAAGGATTCTGATGAATGTTCCATTTAAAGTCATCACTATAGTGTAGTCACCTTGGTTTCATATGATTCAAATGAAGCTCAAGAGAAGAACAACATTACAAGAGACTCGGTAGAGACAGTTCTGTAAGGCTGCAGAAGAGAATACAGCTATAGATAGAGGAAAAAAACAAAAGGGTATCACTATCTATCACCTTGTAAAAGTAAAGTGAGTTCAATGAGATTAAAAGCAAACATTATGTGAGAAAGAAGTTCTGAAGTCTTCTGAGAAACAGATAAAAAGCAGAAACTTATTTTTCTAGGATCAAAAAAAGTTTGGAAAATAGTATTATCAGGATGACAAGTGTTGCTAAAAGCAAATCAGTACACAGTTTATGGAAATCTAGTTAGGATTTTAGAAAAAAAATGAATGTTATTTTTTTTAAAAAAAACAGGAATAAATTATTTATTGTTTTGGGAAAGCAGTGGCACAGTGGCTTAATTATGCTGGAATTCTGGCCAGAAATGGCACTGCAATGTTTCAAGCCTGGCTCACAAGATGGAGTGAGCTCCTGTCACTTGTTCCCTGGCTCCTGCCCACCCAGCAGTTTGAAAGCATGCAGTATTGCAAGTAGATAATTGGGTACTGGAAAAAAACCTAGCTGCATCTGTGTATGTGGAGAAAGAAAGTTGGCGCTGGACCTGGCCAGATATGAGGAAATGCAATACGAGGCAAGGCAAGATGCAGCTGGCAGAGAGCCCAGCAATCTGAGTGCCTCTAGTTAGCTGGTATAAAGCTAATTTGCCCACTGAGATGCACCAAGGATAGGCACAAAAGTGTCAAACACAATGAACTAGCAATCTAGGCTGTCAGGATTATATTGTGTCTAGCATTGATAGAGTTCCCTTACATTGTATGCCATACGCTAAATAAAATAAATAAATCTCATTGCTTCTAGATATAGCCATATTACCCAAAATACATTACATAATGCAATAAATTCAATAAAATCCATCTGAAGTCTTAATTCAAAATATAAAATAATTGTTTTGAATCCACTTTTCTATTCCACAAATCCACTTCAACCTAAATTATCCAAAATTATCTAATAAACTGATCCATATATTGGTAATTGCATTAAGAAAAACTGAAAGATCAGCATTTATATCTAAATTGATTGCCTTATACATTTCTAATAATTCATTAACTTTTATAATTTGGAGAAAGACAGAGAAAAAAACTCTTACATTCAATAACTTTAGCTTTAATTGCACTTATTCTGTGTACTTAAACATTTTTAATTCAAGTAGCCTTATCATCTTATTGTTATTGTCCTTCAGACAATATGGACAATCTGAACTGACAGTTTGTCTTTGAATACTAAATACAGCAGCGCAAAGTGTTTTCTGTAACTGTGTGACTGTTGAACATTTCAACTAAAGAAAATGAAAAGTCATACTTGTTAGAACTACCTGTGGCATATTTTTGTAATTATGCAAAAAAATGTGTTATTTACAGAGGCAATTTATGTTTAAGTAGAGTGTAAACAATTTACTATTTAAAATGTCAAGGAATGTGAATGTTCATGTAGAATGTGTCGTACATTTTCTTGCCTAATGATGAATCCTAATTTAAGATTTTTTTCAAATAAAGTTTTTTTCCCCAAACCCAAGACTTTCTGGTAGATAAATTCTTGTACATAAATATCAGTCTGATTGAATTTACTGTCCATGAAAATATTCCAGATGGTCCTTCTTCCATTACTATTCTTCCAAATACTGCAGAAGTCCTGGAGGATTGAATTTTTATAAGATAATTTTAAAAAGAAGGCAGCATTTATTTGAGAGCCAGTTTACTATATTGATTAAGATACCAGGCTAGAAACCAAGAGACTGTGAGTTCTAGTCACACCTTAGGCCAGTGATGGCTAACCTTTTTGCTGTCACGTGCCGAAAGTGGGGGGAGCGGCGGGGGGTTGTGGGTGCATGTGCCCACATCCATAATTCAATGCGCCCTGCCCTCCCGCCCATGCGCACATGACCCCCCCCCCCCTTCCCCCTGGTTTTGGCACGCGATGGCACGGTGGGCCAGGTAGGCCCGTTTTCCCCTCTCCCCAGGCTCCAGAGGCTTTCTAGGAGCCTGGGGAGGGCAAAAACAGCCTTCCCCATTCTCCCAGAGGCCTTCCAGAGGCAGGAAACAGCCAGTTTCCCAACTTCCAGTGGGACTGGAAGGCCTGAAAATCAGTTGGCCGGTGCGTGCATGTGCGCTGGAGCTAAGCTAGGGCAACACTCGCGTGCCTACCAATATGGCTCCGCGTGCCACCTGTGGCACCCGTGCCATAGGTTCGCCATCACGGCCTTAGGCAAAAGCTAACTGGATGGCAGTGTACTGGTCACTTTCTCTCAGCCCTAAGAAGGAAACAATGGCAAAATACTGGTATTTGTCATTGAATGAAAATGCCTCAATTGCTTCATTATGAGTGGAATTAATCAGAATAATGAGGAGGTGCATTAGTTCTGACCACAAACACACTTAGGTTGGATACTTTTAGTGAAATAGATTCAACCTCTGTATTCAAGCAAAAGCATTCTTGAATGTATGCTAGACTGGCATATTGACCAGATGTCATTCTAGCAGAGAGAAAATCTATACGATCCAGGGAGAAGAGCCTTCTACATGGTATGTATAGTGTCTTGCAAAAGTAATAGGGGAGTGTCCAGGAGAAGAGAGAGCAATTCATCTCTATGAGAAGTGGAAAACTTTGGCTCTGTTGCCATAAATGTGTAGATCCCATAATCTCTGCTTAAATTCTACAAGGATGGTTTTTTCTAGAGCTAAAGCAAATAGGGTTGGTATTAATAATGCACACTATTTCAAATCTTGATCAGTTTATTTTCTTTTTCAAAGTAGATTGATAAATATCATATGGAATGATGTTCCCAAATGATTTGTTTTGTCCAAATTTTGGCAAACAAAAATGAATTTCATTTGTAACAGTAATAGAGTTGAAAGGGACCTGGGAGGTCATCTGGTCCAACCTCCTGCTCACGCAGGAGACCTGTACTAGGGATTCGAACTGCCGAACTTTCTGATCAACAAGCTCAGTGTCGTAGCCACTGAGCCACGTAGCCAAGCAAGGTGACAGGCAACATTTGAGCTATGTTCCTTTGATTGGAACAAGCAGCTGTGCAGAGCCAAAAAAATGCCATTTAGAATTCTCAGAATTACTTCTTGTTGTGTCGAGGACTCCAAAAGAAGCTGCTCCATTCATTTAATTCTCAGAAGGCTATGAACAATTTATTTGCCAGGGAAAGACTAAAAATTGGAGCTCTGTCTGGAAGTTATATTCTACTTTATAAAGTGCATCTAATCTAATATTATCTTTTGAAAACTTCAGCCATCTGAAGCCATCCAATCATTTTGACTGTGGCTGCTAGAATTCCTGCCCAATATGGTCATTAGAAAGAAACTAGGGTGAGGAAGGCTGATGGCATTGCTCTGTAGAATTTAAAGCAGGAAGCCTACTATTATCTAAGATTACTTCATTACAATTCTCAGTAGCCTTTGCCAGCATACTGCCTGGAATTCAGGTTTGCCTGATCAATGTGATAGCTACAAGTTTTCTACCTTTCCCCTATGTCCATGATGGCGAACCTATGGCACGGGTGCCACAGGTGGCACGCGGAGCCATATCAGTTGGCACGCGAGCTCAGCTCCGGCACGCATGTGTGCGCCAGCCAGCTGATTTTTGGGCCTTCTGGGCCTATCAGAAGTCAAGAAACACACTGTTTCTGGCCTCGAGAGGGCCTCTGAGGGGCGGGGAAGGCCATTTCTGCCTTTCCCAGGCTCCTAGAAAGGCTCTGGAGCCTGGGGAGAGCAAAAAACGGGCCTACTGGGCCCACCATGCCATCACGTGCCAAAAGCGGGGGCAGCATGGGGGGGCGGGGCACATAGAATTATGGATGTGGGCACACGTGTGTGTGACCCTACCACGCTTCCCCCGCTTTTGGCACACAATGGCAAAAAGGTTAGGCATCACTGCCCTATGTAATTAAAAAAGCTATGTTGAAAGATTATCCAAAAAATTATAGAAAGCAATCAAGAAAATGATTTCTTTACTGGTAGATCATATAATATTGAGAAATGCAACTGGCTGATATTTTTATTAATTATTTGTACTAATTTACTTTATTTTGTTGATTAGCCCTTGGGCCATATCAAAGTGCAAAGTTTCAGAAACAAATTATTACTAAAATGGAATTGGATAAATACAATTTAAAATGAAATTGGAATAGAATAATTTAAGATATAGATAAAATATGATAAAATTATATTTCAGTGTCACCCCTGCAATCAACCCCAATCAGTCCCACATATGCAGATCTCAACTGAACTATTTTGCTTAAATACTGTGCTGTGTTAAATGTTATTTTCAGATTCTGGTCGCACATATGGTAAGTTGTTTTGATATGGGGATCCCAATGGGTCATTCGTTTGTTATATAGTCTCTCACCGCCTTATACAAGCATCAGTCAAATAGGAAGTGAGCCAGGTCTTCTACCTCTGCTGCTCTGCAAATGCAGAGACATTCATTGTAAGGTACAGAATGGAATCTCCTATATCTGACCATTGTGTCGAGCTGTTCGAATCTTGCTTGCCTAAATATCTCCCTAAGATATTTTGGCAGTTGTAACTTCAAATAGCTGTCTATTTGAAAAGCACATTTGTATTTGCTCAGCCATTTCAAGTTACCCACCTTACTAAGGATAGCTATGTCATTTTGTGTTTCTATATCCTTAATTCCTTGGGCAGCTTAATTCCAGAGACAGGAAAGCCACAGCTTCTTACAAAATTTGTTAGTTTGGTGATCCAGGAGATTTGTGATTGTGATTTTATTTGCTCTAGTAGACATAACTTGGGGAGTTTATCAGTCTCCATTTCATTCACTTTGTGCCAGTAGTTATATGCTGTAACTTTGGATAATGCATGAATTGTATGAATTCCCAATTCAGCTCTAACTGCTGCAGCAGATGTTCTTAGATCTACATCCAAAATACACCTCAAATTCTAGAACTATGTTTGTTCTAGGACTGTGGTTGAGTATAGGCTCCAAACCTCTGCTCCAAACAAGAGCATAGGGGTAACCTTAGCTTTATATACTTTAATTAATGGGGCTAGGGACCCTGGGTAACTATGATTCTTTAGTTTAAGCAGTAAATTCAAATTACCTTTTCTTTAAGTGTACTCCTTTGATGATGGCAAATCCCAGATCCAGTCTTGGAAAAAGTTACACCTAAATATACAAAGGTGTTAACCTGTTCAATTGGTTCACAGTCTAATTGCCATCTATGTCTCTGATGATGTTTTTCAAACACCATGATTTTTTTATTTACATTTAATAGTTAGGGAATTATCCTGGCAATAAGAGCTGAATCTTCTTAATAGCCTATGTAATCCTACTTGTGAATACGATAATAAAATCATATCATCAGCATAGAGCAAGCTGTTACAGTATGCATATAGGATCATTTGCATGTGTATCATGGGATCATTTATTAACCCTGACAAGTCATTGATATATAAACTAAATAATCATGGGGCCAGGATACACCCTTTATTTGTGTGAATCCTGTTAGTCAGAGCCCCATTAACCCCATATTGCACCCTCAAACAGGTACTTGTGTAAAGGGCTTTAATCAAAGCCAGCAGTCTAGGTTCTATTTTAAGAGATGTCAGTTTACAGTACTTCTCTGTTTACCATATCAAATGCTGCTGTGAGGTTTATAAAAGCAGCAAACAGTGGTCTCCTCTTATAGGCATATTTGGCAATTAGATAGTTCAAGGCAAAGCAGTTATCAATAGTGGCTTTGTCTAAGACCTGTTTGTTCTTTTGCAAGGAATTGATTTCAATTCTATTTAAAAGGAACCTGGCTGCAATGTCAATCAGACTGATGGGCCTATAATTACTAGGATCTTTTTAATTTCCTTTTTTATATGGGGAAAACTATTGCCATCTTCTACCCATCTGGTATATGGCAGGTGTTATTTATATGTGTAAAAAGACCTGCCAATACTGGACCCCACCAATTGGGAAATTTCTTAAATAATTCTGCTGGTAAAAAATCCTCACCTGGGGCTTTATTGCTCTTTAAGCTTTTAAGGATGGATTTTATCTCCTTTTCCGAGACTGGTGGCCAAGGGGTAGGAATTCTAGGGTTTACTAAATCACTGCTTAAAGACAGTTTTTCTGCAGGTTCCATGGAAGCAAACAAACACTGATAATAATTCTGCCAGTCCTCAGCAGAGATTGGTATATCAAAAGCAAATCTCCATTCCTTTAGGACACTTGCTACAGAGTGCCAAACTATTACTGAGTTATGATTTTTGGCAGCCAACTCAAGTTCTGACTAGATTGAAATGGCAAAACTTTTTTTCTTTAATTTTATAATTTTTTTATGTTCCCTTCTTGTGTGCAACATGTCAGCTAGTATATTATTTGTACTAAACACAGCATTTGTCTATTGTTTTCATTGACCCAATTCAAAGATTAGGTCAGTTATCATTGAATCTCATCCTTTAACTATCTAGATCATGCATGCTAAAGGAGGTTTATACTGCATATAATTCCACTGAAATGTTCAGCAATTCCATAAAAAAATTCACCCTTTAAAAAAATAATATTGTTATAAATAGTAATTTTTAAAAATCACCTAGATTTGTTGTTGTTTTTCAATTCTCCTGAAAATGAACTAAAAACTTTTTGCTTGGATGAACTGGGAAAAAAATCATCTATGAATAAATAGATGAGCTTTAAATTGATATAATACTGATCTCAGATAACATCTTAGTTTGCAAGTCATGCTAAGCATTAGCTTTTGGTTGTTTTAGCTTATCATATAATAGGAATGTAACAGCTACAATCTATAATCTATGATTTATGCATAGAAGTATGTATTAACCCAACTAATTATCTCATACTTAACAAACTCCAAAAATCATGTCTGGATGCAGTTTGAAAAGCAATCCATTGTGTTAGCATTATATCTCTGCTAGTAGTAAAAAAACCTAAAATATTAATAAGAATCTGGTTTTAAGTTTAACGCAGAAGTTTCTTTGCTATGTAAAAAACTTCCATTCATATTTATAGAGGGAAGGGAAAGAAGGGAAGGGGAAGGGAAAGAAGGAAATGAAGGGGAAGGGAAGGGAAGGGAAGGGAAGGGAAGGGAAGGGAAGGGAAGGGAAGGAATCCCTGCAAATTTTACTCCATTATCATGTTTCCCTGAAAATAAGACCCTGTCTTATATTTTTTTGAACTCTGAAATAAGTGCTTGGCCTTATTGCCATGCACTCAAAAGCCCGATTGGTCTTATTATCAGGAGGTGTCTTATTTGGGGGGAAACAGGGTAGTAATTGCCTTTTTTTTTCATTTATATGCCACCCTTCTCCGGAGACTCAGGGCGGCTTACAATGCGTTAAGCAATAGCCTTCATACTTTTGTATATTTATACAAAGTCAGCTTATTGCCCCCACAATCTGGGTCCTCATTTCACCTACCTTAGAAAGGATGGAAGGCTGAGTCAACCTTGAGCCTGGTGAGATTCGAACTTATAGTAATTGCAGACAGCTGATGTTAATAACAGTTAATAATACTGCTTTAGTCTGCTGAGCCACCAGGCCCCAATTATAGGGGCCAGCGTTCATCTCTGTTTTGAAGCCAGTGTAAAGACATTTACATGGTCATGTGGCCTGCATTATATAGCATCATGCTGCTTCCTCCCCACCACTTTGGGGATTTGTATTTAATTGCTTGCATTTGCATTCTTTTGAACTGCTAGGTGGGCAGGAGTCAGGTGGAGACAGGCACTCACTCTGCCATGTTACACTTGGGATTTAAACCTAGGTTGTCCATTTTCCAGTCAACAAGCCCAGAGTCTTAACCATTGAGCCATTGGACTTCCCTGTATAGAGGGAGTTATAAAAAAATTCTCAGCCTAATATTTGAGATTATATATAATTTTTAACATACGAATTTTTGTATATTTACTCGGAAGTTCTATTTTTCATTTTTAGAAGAATTATTCATTGGTTGTATCTATATATGTGTGTGAATAGAATAGAATGGAATGGAATGGAATGGAATGGAATGGAATGGAATGGAATGGAATGGAATGGAATGGAGTAGATAGAATAGAATAGAATAGAATAGAATAGAATAGAATAGAATAGAATAGAATAGAATAGAATAGAATAGAATAGTTCTGGTGTGCAGTGTTCTATAGTGTCGTTTTGAGGGTAGGAGTTGAAACAGTTTATGTCCAGGATGCGAGGGGTCTGTAAATATTTTCACAGCTCTCTTTTTGACTCATGCAATATACATGTCCTCAATGCTACCAGGTTGGTAGCAATTGTTTTTTCTGCAATTCTAATTATCCTCTGAAGTCTGTGTCTGTCTTGTTGGGTTGCAGAGCCAAATCAGACAGTTATAAAGGTGCAGATGACAGACTCAATAATTCCTCTGTAGAACTATATCAGTAGCTCCTTGGGCAGTTTGAGCTTTCTGAGCCGGCACAGAAAGAACATTCTTTGTTGTGCTTTTTTGATGACATTTTTGAAGTTAGCTGTCCATTTTAGATTTTGCAATATGGTAGAACCTAGAAATTTGAAGGTTTCTACTGTTGATACTGTGTTGTCTAATATTGTGAGCGGTGGAAGTATGGAAGTGTTTCTCCTAAAGTCTAGCACTGTTTCTATGGTTTTCAGTGTGTTCAGTTCCAGATTGTTCCGGTCACACCACGAGGCTAGTTGTTCAACCTCCCATCTGTATGCGGATTCATCATAGTCTCAAATGAGACTGTTCACTGTTGTGTCATCTGCGAACTTCAGTAGTCGAACAGATGGATCATTAGAGATTCAGTCATTGGTATATAGAGAGAAGAGAAGTGGAGAAAGCATACAGCTTTTGGGAGGGGGCTGTGCTAATTGTACAGGTATCTGATGTAATTCTGCTTAGCTTCACCTGCTGCTTCCTGTCTGTTAGGAAGCTTATGATCCATTTACAAGTGTGTTTAGGTACCTGTAGCTGGTTTAGCTTAGTTAGAAGAATGTCTGGAATGATGGTGTTGAATGATGAACTAAAATCTACAAAGAGGACCCTTGCATAGGTCTTTGTAGATTCAAGATGTTGTAGGATGTAGTGCAGAGCCATATTAACAGTATCATCTGTTGATCTATTTGCTCGGTGTGCAAATTGCAAGGGGTCTAAGAGTGGATCCGTGATGGTTTTCAAGTGAGACAGCACTAGCCTTTCAAAGATTTTCAAATCTACCGATGTTAGAGCAACTGGTCTGTAGTCGTTCAGTTCCTTGATCGTAGGCTTCTTCAGCACTGGGATGATAGTAAAGTGTTTGAAGCAAGAAGGAACATAGTACATCTGTAGTGATTTATTGAAGATATGGGTAAAGATGGGGGCCAACTGGTCAAGAAGGAGTTATCTTGTCTGGGCCTGGAGCTTTTTCTGGCTTTTGTCTGTGAAATAGGTCTTGCACTTCCTTTTCTGTGATCACTAGGGGTTGTGAACCCAATGGGATGGGGTCAGTTGTAGGAGGCTTGGCTGTTGTTGGTGTGTCTAAGATGGGGGTTGTGGAGACAGATGGCTGTAGTTTCTTTCAAACCTGCAATAAAACATGTTCAGGTCATCTGCCAGTTATTGATTTCCTTCAGCCTGGGAAGGAGGTTTGCCATAGCTGGTGATATTTTTAAGAGTTTTCCACATGTTTGCTGGTTCATTTGTTGAGAACTGATTCCTTAGCTTTTCAGAGTAGCTTCTTTTTGCTGCTCTGATCTCCCTTGTTAATACATTTCTGGTCTGATTGTACAGCATTTTATCACCTTTTCTGTAGGCTTCCTCTTTGAAATGATGTAGCTGCTTAAGTTTAGCTGTGAACCAAGGTTTGTTGTTACTGTATATTCACAAGTTCCTGGTCAGTACACATAGGTCTTCACAGAAGCTGACATATGATGTTAAATCATACGTCAGTCTGTGATATATGTTGGTATGTGGATATGTGGGTGTGTCTGTGGGTGTGTGTACAATTTAAACAATATCGAAAGAAATTATAACTGTTAACATCTGCATGCTTTGTTCAAGTTTGTCATGTACTATATTAATTTAGAAGAAAATTTGAAAGACCACTGTTTAATAATAAAACAGAAATATTAATGGAATATTTCCTTACTGCAAATATTCATGATTTGCAGCACTAAAAATTGAATGAATATATTCTCAGTATATTTATATAGAATTGTATTTCTATTACAAAAAATAATTACATCTTTAGGACCAATTCCTAAAAAAAATCTTATGAATGTCCATCAAGTCAGAATTTAGTAATTTAAGTTTCTTTCATCATTGTTGCAGAGACTTTAACAAATGAAATTTTGCAATTTTTTAATTTAAATTAATTTTAATTTAATGAAATTTTGCAATTTTTTAATTGAGCAAGAGGGGAGAGGGCAGAATAGGTTAGATGGATGAATAGATAATTGCAGGGTAACTTTATACCACTGAGGCAAATATCATTAATATCCATTGCTTGAAAGATTAACTAAGAACCCAAATTCACACATTGTGTCTCCTCCTTGCTATTTGCATATCACAATCAAACAGGTACTAAAATTCTAATGTATATGCATTTATTCAAGTTTTAGATAAGCATAACATTATATGTTATGTAAGAATAACATATTCTAGAGTATGGTTAAGTAGAGTGCCATCAGTATATGAAGATAAGCTTTATTTTTGTCATTCAGTACATGCAAATTGGGCAATGGTTCCTGTGATTAAAATAGTGACCTATGACAGGTTCATCCACAGCACAAAGCTCAGAATGGCTTTGGGAACAGGCACTGTATCTCAACTCAACTCATCTTAACATGGTTGTTTTGTAAGGTTAAATTAGAAGGCAGAATGCAGTGCACACGGCCTTGGTATTTTTTAATGAAAGCAGAATATAAATTGAATGATTACATAAACATAGGGAAGTTGATTCTATTCCCCTTTCTAATCATAGGAAAAGATTAAGGGGGTCATGAAAAAAAATCTGAAATAATTGAGACTTCATATTTCAAATTAAAATGGAAGCTCAGCCGAACTACTTTTTAAGTACTATCTATTTTGGATTATTATTACAATTGAGCCTAAAATTTCTGTTGCTAAGTGAGACTGTTGTTAAATTAATTTTGTCCCATTTTATGGCCTTTCTTTCTTTTTTTTTATTATAAAAGTTTTTATTGGTTAAAAATAAACAATATTATCGCTTACAATATGTGGAATTTTCATTATCCTTTTACAAAGATAATATATATTTTCTTTTTTTCACATACAGCAGATCTTCCCTTATTAAAATTTCAAATTTAACAACCGGATTTATACAAAAATATCAGTTCAGTATCCAGAGTAATATTAAAGTTTACAAAAATAAGAGATATCATAAAAGGCACAACGTAATAGATTCCTCTCACTTCGTCATTTCTTGGTTCTAGATCTCAAGGTTCTGGCTTAGCACCCCCTTCCTCCCAGACTGCCACAGCCTCGCCCGCCCCCGTTCCTTGATCATCTGGTACCTCCCCTTCCTCAGTTCCTGTATCTTCACCCTCTAGGAGGGTCTTACGTTGCTCCAGATAAGCCTGAGCCTCCGTCACACTATTAATTTTCTTCCTACTGCCCTCCCTGAAAATCATCAAACCTTCCGGCATCAACCACCTGAAGCCAATTCCCTTAAGGTACAATTTACTTGATAAAAAATAATAATTTCTTCTTAATTCTCGTACCTGTCTAGGGATCTGCTTCAGAATGGTGACCTCCTTGCCCCTGTATATCAGCGCCCCCGATCTTTGAGTTCTCAGTATTTCATCCCTCGTTTCCCTTCTCACAAATTTAATGTGGACCTCTCTTGGGACACTATGTAAAATTGCATATTGTGAGTTTACTCTATAAACTAGATCCATATCCCATCTCATAAAGTCCAAACCTCTTTCAATAAATTCGCCCAACAATTTAACCATCACTTCTCGCAGATCTTCTTGGTCCACCTCTTCCACATTTTGAAACCTGAGAAAATAAGACATTCTATCCAGCTGCGAAGTTAAAATTGCATTTCCTCTCATTTCTTCCCTCTTCTGGATTGCCCGCACCTCCCCCTCCAAACCTCCCACCTTTTTCTTATTCTCCTCTGCCACCTGTTGAACAGCAATTAAATCTTTTTTCATAACTACCATTTCAGATTTTATTTCCAGTTGGCCTTTTTGCAGGTCATCAAGTTTATTAAGCTTCTCATCCACTTTTGCCAATTTTTCCAAAAATTTTTCCATGTCACCTGCAGCTGGTCTTTGTCCTTTAGCCATCTTACAGTAGTAAAAAATGAGAGGTCCTCAGGTAGGCACAAACATCCAGAGAGAGAAGATTCTCTTAAAAAATCAGCACTATTTCCTCACGATCCACCAGAGGGCGCTCACAGGAGCAACGAGTCCAGCTTGTAGAGTAGGTCAAACAGGAAACCAGAGGTGGGTGATGTCATCAATTGTGTACAAAGAAGCAGGAAATTCAGGGCCCAGCCATAATTCTCCAACAAAGAGAGGGGCCTCCAGCCTCCCTTCCCGAATTCTGCCTCCGCCATTCTCCACAAGAAATCAGCGAGGTAAGAGGTCTCCTTCTTTTTTCCTCCTCTTTCTTCTCAACTACGGCGCCCTTCCCAGCTACAAGGGGGGGAGAAACTTCAGCCCCCCCCTCTCACCCGCAGGACGCCTCGTCGCTTCGCCAGTCAAAGTCTCTCCTTTTCTACTTATTCTCTGGCCTGCATCCCTTCCTCTTCCGATCGCCTCTTTACCTGCTGCCTTACTTTCAATTTACACTGGGTCCTACAGGCACATAGGCATGGAACGGCCTTGGGAATGGCTGCTACGTGCTGCCCCCACTCGCCGGAGCCTCGGGCGCGCCAGCATTGGCTGCCCAGCCCCTGGAGTTGAGGCAGGGGACCCCTGGCGAGCCACCCTTAATGGTGGATACCCCAAAACCAGGGCACCCAGCCCCGAGGGGCCTCCAGGCGGGGGGATTCAGACGCTGGGGCAAAAGCTTACCCAAACAACGTCTGCTGCCATCCGGAACCGGAAGTGATCTCCCATTTTATGGCCTTTCTTGATGCAGTTATTAAGTGAATTGCTGCACTTGCTAAATCAGTGACAAGGTGATTAAGTGAAACAGATTTTCCCATTGATTTTGCTTGTCAGAAGATTGCAAAAGATGATCACATGATCCTGGGATATTGCAACTGTCATAAATATGAGTCAGTTGCCAAGTGTCTTAATTCTGATCACATGACCATGGGAATGTTGCAACATCATAAGTTGAAAAACTGCCGTAAGTCACTTTTTTCAGTGCTGTTGTAACTTTGAACAGTCATTAAATGAACTGCTGAAAGTCAAAGACTATCTGTATAACTGCTAAGAATATGACTATTGGGTATAAAACTTAAAACTGGGGAACAAGAAGTAGGAATAAAAATGCATGTGCTATAGCTGTCAAGAGAGCTGCAGTTGAAAACACCTATGGGACAGTTTTTTGTTTGACAATATGCATATGCTAAGCATTGTGCCCTTTGTTACCTATCCACTTATCCCTTGGAGAAATAGTAACTGTGATGTATGCCCACTTTACACATTGGCATCTGCTGGGTGAAGAGAGCAAGTGATGCAATGTGCATCATAATGTCATTATGCAAAGAGACTAATGCCTACTTCAAGTGTAAAGGATCAGAGTTTACATTATATGATATGATGTGAAGTTATATATTTAATTTTATATGTGGGGAACATATCTTGTTGATTTCTGGTGGTTGCTTATGTCTCCATCCCATTGATTCCTTAGTGATCTGCCTGTTTTCTGATAAATTTCATTAATTTTTAGTATATTTTTATATTATAAAATTAGTAGGAAAATTAGACCAGTGTTTATTCTTTAGTGGAATATAATAACGAAAATCATTTTAAAAGAAGAATAAGGGGAGGGGGGAATTGGCCAATTATATCATAAAGCAAACAAATTTCCTGCCTCCACTTTTAACTTCCTGACAGACTTCCCAAATAAACCAGAGGGAAACATGACAAGATGAACTAATTCTACTTTACTGTATGGCTAGATTAACAGAATCATGCAAGTCAGAATTTGTTTCATTCAAGTGAAGTTTAAAATGCTAGTATTAACACCCAGCCAAAACACCCAAACAACTTGATGATAATGAAGATAATGCCTTCAGAATTTAGGATGACTATGTATGACTCAGAGAGCTGACTCTGTTTCCCATTTATCATTTTACATAGATTTTTGTAAGGCTTTTGATACAGTAGTACATGATAAACTGCTGTTGAAATTAAACTCTTATGGCATTTCTGGACCTTTGTACAAGTGAATTCTGCTTTCCTGTCTAGTGGACTGCAGAAAGTCAAAATAGGGAACTCACTGTCTAATCCTGCATCAATTAACAGTGGTGTTCTGCAAGGCAGCGTTTTTAGGTCCCACACTTTTTTTGCTCTATATCAACAATTTATGTGATCAACATAAAAGCAATTGCATTTTTTTTTGCTGATTACGTAAAATTATTCAATCCTACAGATAATTCTGTTGTTTTGCATAGTGATCTTGACTATGTGTCTGAATGGTCATCTATTTCGCAACTTCAAATTTTGATTAATAAATGCTCTGTCTTACATATTGATAAGCGTAATCAGAATGTCAAGTATAAGCTAAGTGGCATTGATCTAGCAGATGACCCTCACTTTGTTAAGGACCTGGGTGTACTTATCTCTGACGATTTATGCTCCAAAGCTCACTAGAACAGCGTTGCTAAAAAAGCATTAAGAGTTGTAAACTTAACTTTGCGAACTTTTTTTTCTGGAAACATTGTATTGCTAATTAGAGCTAATAAAACTTATGCTAGACCAACTGTTTGAAATCCCCACCATATATCTGACATCAGTACAATTGAGCAGGTTCAGAAGTACTTCACGAGAAAAGTCTTGCACTCTTCTGTAAACAATAGAATTTCCTATGCTACTAGGCTTGAAATTCTCAGTTTGGTTAACTTAGAATTGCATCACTTGCGGTCAGACCTAGGTATTGCATATAAAATTATACGTAGTAATGTTTTACTTGTAAATGACTTTTTCTGTTTTAATCGCAATAATACGTGCACGAACAACCGCTTTAAATTCAATGTACATCGTTCTAAACTTGACTGTAAAAAATATGATTTCTGTAAGAGAGTTGTCAAAGTCTGGAATGCCCTACTTGATTCGGTTGTCTCAGCTACAAATTTTCAGTTTCAGTCACAAATTGACTTCCATGGACCTTACTTCATACTTAAGTGGTCAGTAGAGTGGGCATGCATAAGTGCACTAAAGTGCCTATTGTCCCTGTTATTGTATTTTTATTCTCTTATTCTTGTTCTGGTTTTTGTCTGACAAATTCCAATAAATAAATAAATAAATAAATCATAGAACCTGAAGAAAAGGCATAAATTCTCTGCCATTTATCCTTTATTTACCCTGAAAGTCATTTTTTCTGATTGATATAAAAGCTGCTAGTAGATGGATATAAGAATTTCCTCATCATCATTATTGATGTCCTGGCTATCTAGAGCTGGAAAAGTCTATGCCATTTACTTAAAACAAGTGTGACCAGGCAGAGAATTTTTCAGAAGCATAGAATAAAAAATATAATTGGAAAGCACTGAGTATGTCAATGAGATATTTATAAAGATGAATGTTCTCATTTTCCTTTTACTGGAAAGAAAAATGTTTGCAGTTTAAATTTACAACGATAGAAAAATATGTATACATTTTAAAAATAGCACTTCTAAAAATACCAGATTTTCTGACTAGTTTAAAATACAAATCGGCCCTTTCCAAGGTCTTCAGTCTCTTTCTAAGGGCATATCTATATCACATGAAGCTGGTTTTGTCTTGCATTTGTGCTGACTTAATTCTAAAGTGGCATAAACAAATACTGTCTGTATGTGTATTATTATTGCTGTAATCCTGAATCAATTTACTTCAGGATGAATCCCCTTTATTGAACCTTATGGATGATAGTCTACCATGCTGGTCCAGTGTGGGTTAGTAAATGTATGTTTTTCAACTTTTCAACTATAGGATAGATAATGGCTCTCTCAAAAGGCCTCTAGCCAGCTTCCATGTACTCTATATAATTTAATTAACTTTTAACAGCAAAATTTAAAACTAAAACAAAATTATACTGCATTCAGTAAGGTAGAAAAAAATGAAAGAAATCAAAGAAAACTAAAATTTCAAGAAATAAAAGAAAAATAGAAAAGCAAGAAAAAAGATACAAATAAGTGGCTTCAATTTTTCTTTATAGCAGTTATGAATACAATTATAAATGTATCTCATATTCTATGATTACAGATAATTGACTGCATTATATCTCTTCTTTCTATAATATTTCATTATTAACCATCAAAAATCATGTTCATATTTTTCTATTTTCACTTTAAGTACTTTCCTGTCAGCAATAAATGTAGATACCACCTTTTCTCTAATCAAAAAAATCAAATTGTCAATCTCAGCAAGTTCTATTATCTTCACCAACTGTTCCTCCAGTGTAAATATTGCCAAGTCTTTCCATATTTGTGCATATAATTACCTCAAAAATAAAAACGCACAGAAACATTAATCAGTTTTAAAAATTAATTTAAATTAATTTAAATTTCCTGAATAATGTAAGCTAAAGCAGGAAAAGCATAATGGGAAAAAGGTAGCTTAGAAGTAGGTTACCAAAAGAAGATACAGACAATTGAAAGGAGAAGACAAATGGGAAAAAACTAACTGGTTAACTTTCTTTCTGTGGCAAAAAAAAAGACTAAAAAATGTACTTAGGCCTACATGTATATAAAATTATAACTTATTTTTCCAGGAGATTGCTTTTTCAATCAAAATATTTTTCCAATAAATCTTTATTTTTCAAGAATGTATGCTTATGATAATCCTAAAGGTGCTTTTTCAAAGGCAGCTTGACTTTGTTTTTTTCCTTGAAGACGTTTCATTTCTCATCTAAAAAGCTTCTTCAGTTCTGACAGTCAGAACTGAAGAAGCTTCTTTGATGAGAAGTGAAAGAAAAAAATGAAGTCCAGTTGCCTTTTGAAAAACACCTTTGGGAAAACCATGGCCTGGATGATTGAGAGTATCTATAGACATGTATACATCTATAGTATCTATAGACATAAGATAGAGTCAACAATGACATACTTTTTAAATTTTATCATAGAAATATACTTGCAATGATGGCAGGTGACTTCATGACAATATTATTCATTCCTGGTCTCCAAAAGTTGTTACTGGCCCTAAGTTGTGATTGGGTTACTTAGCAAAGCAGATAAATCCTAATTTAAGCATACCCTCACATCAGTGGTGGGTTTCAATAATTTCACCAGCGGTTTGCCGAAAATGTGAGTGCATGCACGTGTGTACGGCTTCTGCCACATGGCCAAGCTTGACTGAGCAACCTTTCCGGGCCTGCTCCCCTCCATCTCTGCTCTCTGGGGCAGCGGCTGCTTCTCTCTGCACTGCTGGGAGAGCAGTCTTGTGTAATTTAGCAGCTGTAAGCCACCACTTTCCTCTAAGTCCCATCTGGACAATGCTGCAGCACAGAGAAGCAGCAGCCATGTTGAATGCTGTTTCTCTCAGCCACAGCGCTTTCAGGATGGGACTTAGAGGAAAGCAGCAGCTCACAGCTGCTAAATTGCACAAGATGCTTTCCCAGCAAGAGCAGCAGTGGAGAGAAGCAGCTACTGACCCAGAGAGCACATGGAGCGTTTTGTGAGCAACCAAGGCTCAGACAGAAGAAGCGGCTACAAGATCTCCACTGCAGTGCTTTCCGGATGGGACTTCTTGCAGGTAAGAAGAACCGTCCGGTCCATTCCCAAACTACTTTGGTCCTCCTGCACCCATATCACCTTGCCCATGGTCCTTTGGCCTAGCATGACAGGCCTCAGGCCGAATATATTGCTTTTGCCCAGGGGGGCGTAGTTTGAGGGAAGAGGAGGTGATGGCATGCAGGCAGATGCTCCAGGGCAAGGCCGGAGCCGGGGAATGGTGTGTCCCCGGACCCCAAGGCGAAGGGCGAATGAGCAGCATGCTTACCTTTGGTCAGCAGAGCAGGCAAGGCACAATGGCGAGGTGCAGAGATTAGCTGGGCCACGTGGTGAAGGCAAGATATATAGGGAGGGGTGGGAGGGTGGGCAGGGCCAGCCAGTGGTGCAATTTGCCGGTTCTCCAAACTACTCAAAATTTCTGCTACCGGTTCTTTCGAACTGGTCCAAACTGGCTGAATACCACTTCTGCCTCACATCTTGAAAATTGAAATTCTGCATGGAAACACCAGATTTCCAATGTCCCTGAAGATGGGTGCTCTTCAGGTTTTCCTAAAAATGGGGGAAATCATCTTAGAAAATATACGGTAATTGTTTATTATTTTTTATGCCTTTAACTGGAAACGTCAGAGCTTATTTTCAAAAACCTCATAAATAGGGGGAAATATATGTTTTTTGTATTCAGCCACCTTCACATTAGAGATTTTATTTACAATCTTATGCATGTATGTATGTGTGCATGTGTATGTCTACCTGTTTATTTGTGAATGTGTTAGTCCTGCTATTTAAAAAAATACTCTAAGCAATAACAAGATGTTTAAAGGATCATAGTTACATTCAAATTAAAACTGAGATAAATTCTCATTGCTTCTGTTTTATATATGTTGGTTTCAAAAAGCTCCCTGGGACTCATAATCTGATATGGTGCTAATAATTTGAAGTGGCATGAGAAAAGGCATATTTAAGCATTGTGATCATTACTCAAAAATGGCATATTCCAATTTAAAGCACAGGAAGAGAAGTGGTGAAAATCAACTGGCTGATGGGGAGAAAACACCTTTTTCCCAACTTGCCTAAAAGTAATAGTGTTAACTTCACAAGTTAATAAAAAGAACAAAGTGAAAATGCAAAATCTGACATTTAAATAACTTTCAAACAAGCTGTTATCCAAATTGAATTTATTATCAACTCTAACTTTAAAATGTATTTTTACTGAATATTGATATCAACTGAAGTATTATTCATCTTAGACCCATTTTTGATAAAGTGAGGCATCAGATCTCAGAGTGGTAGACCAAGTTCTAGTTCTGTGTTGGGCATAATGTCAGGTGAGTAACTTTGGGCCAATCATTCAGTCTTGCCCTAAGAAAAAGATAATTTCAAAATACTATGTTGCCTGGACTTGTCCAGGTGGTCACCAGGAGTCAAGACTGACTCAAAAGGAAGGGCCACAAAAGCATCTCAGTAGGAAACCTCCCTAGTTTTGGGGAGAGTAAAAGTAAAGGAAGGAAAGAGTACTTTCAGTGTTGCAAGATTGATATTAGCCTTGCAAGGTAGTCCAGACAAAAAGCACAAACAGGTGTACTATCTCTAACTCTATTGTAAGGTTATATTAACAGAGTCTTGAATGTCTGAAGGGATCAACTATCTACCACTTTGATATCTTCATTGTCAATTCTAAGGCTGGATATTCTACTGGTTGTCATTGGTTTGTATTCTTTATATTTAATTTTAATCCCATTTTTCCATTGTGCTCTATGCTTTTTGTACTAGGACTTATAGATCTTTTGAATTTTTCATTTACCACAGCAGTGTTGTTACCATAGAGTAGGTTATTTTGGTTTCTTTCTCTAATTTTAAAATTATGTTCACCTTCTTCCAATCCAGTTTCTCTTAATAAATAGTCAGCATTTTGGGAGAGTATGCAGCCATGTCACATTCCTTTGCCAACCTGGATCAAGTCTGTTTCACCATGGTCTCTCCATACTGTGGTTTCTTGAGCTGTATATAATTTATGATGACAATAAGAGATTCTGGGATTCCCATTTTTCTGAGCATTTTCCACCACTTGACATGATCAATACAATCAAAGGCAAACACATACTGGACTCCCCCCCCCCCTTCCCTATCCTTGAGATGGATGTACTATAGAGTTAATGTTTTAATTTGTCCTGTTTCTGTAATGTAATTTGTAATGTTTCTGGTTTAAAGATATTAATAAATCTTGATGCCATCCAGATGGATTGGAATACAAATTCAGTATTCCTAGCCACCATGGCCAACCACATCTGGTTAGAATAGTTTTATTAGTTTACAATTAATAGAACATTTTTTCTAATATATCCATAGTTTCTGGAACCATGGGAATAAGTCATATAAAGAAGTGAAAAGATGAAAAGGAAATCAAAGATTTTTCAAGTTTAAGTCTATCCTGTAAATGAAACAGGAATTTAAATTGGAGTGTTCTTATTTTGTAATAAAAGTATCTATGTCAACTCAAAGAGCATAAGAGTAAAAAAAAAAACTGACTAAAAGATCCAATACTTGCCCCAAGGCTAGTATATAACAGCTTATTTAAACAATTCTAAATTTAAATAGCTCACTATAAAAGGAAAAACCCAAAGCATATCATGTCAAACATTTGTCACAAACATTAATTTAAACTACACTAAGGAGTGAACTGTATAAATAGCCTTGTTGACCTACTTTTACATTTCAATACTTGGGGGATATAAAAGGAAACATTAGCTTAGAAAATACAGGCCTATTTTCTTTTGAGAACCATGTTTTATAAAAGACTTTTCTGGCTAAGAGTTCATTTTAGAAGTGTTTTTCCACTTATATAGTCATTGATTGATCTGCAAAATAAGGCATATATAAAACTATTTTAATGCACTGTTTGCCAAAGATAATCAATTTGGAACAATTTTTCTTATAGGCAATTTTTTCAAAACTTACCTTAGGAAACAGTGTTTTTCTTGATCCTGCTTCCCAATTGGCAGTACAGACCATCCATTCTTTCTTGGGTACAAGAACAGATGATATTGTTTTCCATCCAATTTCTTTCTATCACAAACGCATCCCTGCCCATGGTTTGCAATTTCATTTCAAAAATACTGTTTAACATTATGAGGTTTGTCTAGCCCTAGCATGTTTCATTCCAATTTGTCTTAAACTGGCTACCCAGGCATACCTTCTCCCTCCCAATTAGTGGTCACTGTTCTATATTATTATAGAAAAGAGATCACACCAGCTCTTTATCAAAAGGAAAGGTTTATTGCGCAAGGTTCAGCAGTGATTGCTCAAGCAAAGTCTGAACCCCGAAAGGTTGTTACATACAGGTTTATATATTCTTTTCAGTCAGTATATTCATTTCCGGATGTATAGATGCTTACCATTTATGGGTATGACATGCCCACTTCCTTGGTCCTGCCAGGGTACCTCAGCAATGGTGAGATGTCATGTATACTATGAGCAGGGGCTTAATCCCATCAGTCCTCTCATTCAACAATGTCACGTAGGCACATAGGCTTTGAGAGCAGAAACTTAATCCCATCAGTCCACTTTAATACAGCTTTTGTATCCTGGGCTGTTGGATCTTAAGTTGAGTCCTATGTTTATTTTTTATTTATTTGTTTATATCCTGTCTTTATTGTTTTTACAAATAACTCAAGGTGATGAACATATTCAACACACTTTCTCCCCCTATTTTCCCCACAAAACCAACCCTGTGAAGTGAGTTGGGCTGGGAGACAGTGATTGGCCCAAGGCCACCTAGCAGCTTTCATACTAAAACAGGACTAGAAGTCACGGTCTGTTTTTTGTAGCTTAGAACCTTACCCACTAGCCCAAATACCTCAGTTCTCAGCTGGTTAGCAGATTCCTCTTTTTAAATTTCTTTTAGTTCATTCAACATCAGATTATAGAGAACCAGGAGTCCAGAAAACTCTACATTGTTCTTCCTATTCTTCTGCCAGGATACTGTGGAAGGCAAGTCTTGCAGTGGCCAACAGAAGGTCTTCCATCCCTTTGTTTTCTCCTCTGGAATTTTAAGGAAGCCTGCAGAGTGTTGTGCCACACATGCTTTCTAATTATAAAAGGAAAATGCTGAGTAGCAGAGTGTGGGTGTGTAGATTGTTTTGGCAGATTTATGTTCTTCAGAAGAGTAAAAAGAAAGGATTTGCAGCTGAAAGAGTGGACTTCATGAAATCAGCAGCATAAAGGAAAAGGAGGGCCCAGCAGCTTTATCACTAGCAGCAAGGCTGAGAAGCTACAACCAGTCAGCAGCTGGTAAAGCTCCTTCCTTTTCTCATCTCACTACAGACTGAAATCCTGCCAAGGCGATGCTTAGCAGCAGTTTAGAACAGCAGCTGACAGCAACAGAAGCCCACTTGAGGATGGCTAGATGGCAGCTGAAGACTCTGGTGTAAGCTCAAGCAACCAAAAAGAGGAGAGAAACGTACGTAAGTCCATGCATAAAATAGCATAGATTTACTAATAGGGCTAATAGGAAATAAGTAACTTTTTTATTGTCATGAAAGTCTTTAGAAAACACAAAGATGATAACACCAGCCTGTTTATTGCTGGTCTGTACCATTTCCCAAAATAATCTCTTCACATATACCTCATAAAAAGCATTATTTAATAATTTAAAATGCATGCACAATAAAACCCATGACATATCCAGTGTTACTTGGGAGCGTGACCACTATGAATATTTGTAGCATGTTGGGTAAATACTGATATTTGTGATTTATAAATAACTAAACCACTCTATTGTGGAACCACAGCAAATACATCTTTGTGGTTCGTGGTTTCTGAATTTTGCTCTTTTCAATATTAGTTATCTTTTTCTGTGCCTTGTGTTATGAAAAGATAATAAAACTTCCAGGGCTGTGCATAGTTCAAAATTCAGAAGTAATTAAGGTTTCATGAAAGAATTGTTCCTATTATTAAAGCAGCCTGCTTTAATGAGTTCACTCGTGAAAGTTAATGTGATTCCTAAAAGTCACATTTTAAGGCTATACCTTTAATAATCCATTGAGCAATAGAAACCATAAAAACAACATTCTAGCTGGATTTACACAGGATAATATGACTTGTTTGGTTCTGTTTTTCAAATTTTGGAAACTCAGCCTTATAATATGGAAATTACAGTTTATAGATTAATATTATTGTGGTTTGACAAATCATGGCTAAGTACAAACAGGCTTAACAGAGTCTATGAAATAAGCCATTGCTACTGTTTTACACACAGTTTATCCTTCTCTTCTATGTCTGTTACTGTATCTGGATTATATTGCTCATATAAAGGTCACTTGCCCAATATATATCAATAAGCACATTAGTACCTTCCACATTTTAAAAAATGACCTCATGTTACTGAGCCAGAGACATTGTGCTTTAGTTGTGTTGATTATGTTTTCAGTGAACAAATATGTTTATTTCATTTAACATCTGATGTAAATAAATAAGGACATCATTTTCTCCTGATTTTTTCATTTAAAATCAAGTATTGGAATAAACAGTGTTTTATTTGGAGGAAGGAGATATTTTTCTGTCTGTAAAATGCTGGTGAAGTCATTCTGCCATATGAAACTTAAAATACTTTTCAACAGCACTCACAAAAGAATGGGTACAATGATAAACCAAATAATTATATCGCTTTCACCATAGCCCAAACCTATGGCCTAAAGTACCATGTTTCCCTGAAAATAAGACCTGGTCTTATATGTTTCGGGGCTCCAAAATAAGCACTTGGGCTTATTTTCAGGGAAACATGATTTCAGGGTGATCAACCTGGGTGGGTGCCTTGCCCTCAGCACATGCAAAAGAGGCAGCAAGCGCACAGGGACCAATGGTATCCGGCAGCAGCTGCAGCCTGCTAATCCCTTAGTCAACACACTCTTAGTCCACACAGCGCAAGGGAACTGATTCCCTGTCCAAATAGCAGATGGAGACAAAGGCATGAGGGGAGGCAGGCAATCTGGATGCGCCACACAGGCCATGTAAAATCCGAGATCAATGGGTTGGAGCAGTCAGACAGCCATGGGAGACTCGTCTTCACATGGCAACATCAGCAGCAGATGGAGGCAGAGGCACGGAGCAGAAGGCAGGTGATCCTGAAGTGCCATGCTGACTCTCTGTGCTGACACTGACTCTCAGCTTTTCCATGGCCTGAGCAGCATGTCCAGATTGCCTGGCTTCCACCTGTGCCTCTGCCTCCATCTGCTGCCAGTGCCACTATGTGAAACCAAGCTTTCCACAGCCACCTGCTGCTCCAGCCCACTGACTCTCAGCTTTCCAGTGACCTGTGCAGCACATCCAGATCATGTGCCACCTCCCTACCTCTGCCTCCACCTGCTGCTTGGACAGGTAATCAACTCACCTGTACTTACAGGCTGAGCTGGACACCATCAGCCTGCACATGCTCACCGCATGTACACATGGCCATCCCCTTCATTAGGGCTTATTTTTTGGGTAGGGCTTATATTAGGCTCATAGTTAAAAATCAGGCTAGGGCTTATTTTCAGAGTAAATCTTATTTTCAGGGAAACACAGTAATTCCCTCATTTTACCTAATAACAAGACCTCATTTCTTCTGTAATAACAATGCCTTTCAATATCAGTAAATTAAAAAGACTGTATTGACACAGCTCTGGTGAACAGGCAGAAAAGTCTGGGGCCTGCTGATGCTTTTGAATTTTAGCTCCCAGCAGCCTAACCAATTGTGAGTTGCCATTCAAAACTTTCCCAATTTGGCTGCCTTCCAAATGTGGAAAAGTGCAGAACTTTTCAGCCAGAATGATCTTTGACAATCTAAACCAGGTAACTCTGAGCACACAAGTTCATATATCTAGAGAGTGACCAAGTTGGTCATATAAGAGAGTGGCCTTTGCAAGTTGGCAAAGGCTGACCATTTGGTTATAACAAAGAGCCTATTTCTACTGCAGTATACCAAAGATAAATGCCATTAATAAATATTTAAACAAGCGGTTAATTTTCTCAAGATCAGATATTTATGCTTCCAATAACTGACTTAAAACAACTTGCTTTTGGATGAAGTAACATGCCCTATTAGGCCTTTACATTCAAAGGATTCTTGTAGCTGATCTACTTATCCAGAATCAACTATTGTGAGCAATGGCTACATGAATGACATGTCTACTTTGTAATCTGCTAGATTTCTTCAAGAGAGACTGCAATCATTAGGAAGTATTCCTGCACCACTGGTGTGCTTAATTTATTTCTATTACATTATTGTGTTTGATTGTTCTTCCTTTTTACTGAGTAACGTTATATTCTCATCAACACACACACATATACTTTTCTGTTCTATCTAGACATACGACCTATGATTTCTTTAGCCAATCCACGGATACTCCCATTTTTGATGAATGCAGTACTACTACCAAATCCATTTATCAGTCATATGCACTAAAAGGAGATAGAATAATAGCAATATGGCTTATCAAAACCATTTTCCCAAATTACTAAATGTACTATGCTTTTATTTCTTATGAAAGATGATGGGGAAAGGAGGGAGAAACTGGCTGCTTGTTAGACAGCCTATATCTCTATCTTTTGTCTACTGCTAAATTTTCTAACTTTCAGTATATAATTATTTGTAATGGTTTGTCACAATACATACGGTGATCATCTGCCTAGGAATGCATAGCAGTAGTTTTAGAAATATACCTTTCATGCAGTTAGAAATAATTAAGCTTCTGCACTTTAATGTGTTTTATTTTAAAGCATGATTTCAAAGACAGAATCTAATTACACTGTTTTAATTTTATCAAAATTATAGCTAAAATTTACTGTTCTCACTTCTTGTCTTAAATTAGGATGCTCTTTATTCATAATTATCAAATGAATACAAACAAATGTCCAGAATATTATTTACATAACCAGCTGTGCTGCTTTTTAAAAATTATAGACAAACAACATTGCCTGTAATAAAGCTGATTGTTTCATTGATTTGTAAAAAACATTTGCATATCCCTCCCCATTAAAAAAATCCCTGAGTAGGTTAGAGTGTTTTATGTATTCTTTCCAAGTAGATATCTTCCTATATCAAGAAATGTAATATCTGTGACAAATCAATGATTCTCTTGCTTTTGGTTAGTTACAGTACATGCTATGGAACAGTTGGAGGTAGCAGAAATCAACTCCTAAGGATTCATTATCCTCCAATCATTCTCCAACCAAAACTATTATTTCAATATGGAAATAGTTTAAAAATGCAACACATCTTTTTTTGTTGTTGCATTCATTGGGGGTGCTCAGATATGCCCAAATCTGATTACATTTCTTAATCCACTTAAACCTGGCTTTTCTATCAAGCTTTTTAAAGCCTAATGTTGTATGGATTGCCTTTTAGTTAGATGCTGTGGCTCTTATTTTCATTATATGTATCCTATTTCTTTTTTAGCTTATTTTGACACCTATGGAAAGATAACTGTGCAACAAATAAATAAATATTAAATGAGCATAAATCCAAATTTCTATAATTACATTTTCCAAAACCTCTGAAAACATCTGTTATGAGATCTTTTAGGTATATCCAAGTCAAGACTTAGGCAGTTTATGGGCTTCAGCCATATCTGGCTCTTTGGCTATCCCTACCCAGTCCATTTGAGATGAATTTGAAATTAGAAATCAAATATAAATAACCAAATTGCAGGGAGTGGGAGAAAAAGCTAAGATCCAGCTCTGTGCAGTCACTATGTTCTCCTTCAGTCAGTTGTCAGCCATAAGAAGGCAAGGAGAGAAAGTCTTTGAGAAGGGAGTGACCATGTGAAAGCCTTGCAGGTGAGTGGGCAGTGTGTAGCCAGAAGCTATTGGTTCGGTCCACCCTAAAAGGTCAGTTTTTCATGTGGCCCTTTGGGAAAATTAATTGCCCATTCCTGCCTAAGTCAGGACACAAGTGAACTAATATAATAATGTCCCTAGGCAACATACATACCCTTGTTTCCCCAAAATTAAGACCAGGTCTTATTTTCTTAAAATAAGCCTAGGGCTTATTGGGGGGGGGGGGGAATCTTATTTTTTCCCCATGTATGGGAGGCCCACTTCTTCTGCTTGCTTGCGGTGGGGCAGGATACCACCAGTGTCACCACCGTGAGGCCGGTGGGGGGTGGAGTTGCCCCTTGCACCATGCACTGGCTTACCTCAGGGCTCTGCAGCCAAGCCACCAATGCCCCAATACCTGCTTCACCTCTTGGTGGCGGCTCCAGCAGGACCCTACATAGCCCATTTCTTCTGCTTCCTCATGGCCACAATGGAGCAGGAGGCCGAGCAATGTACCAGTGTCATGACCACAAGCTGAGGCAGGTGTTGGGCATGGTGGCCTGGCTATAGGGGCCCTGAGATAAGCCAGTGTAGGATGTGGCAGCTCCACCCTTCCGCCTCATCTCGTGGTTGTGACACCACAAGTAACCAGATGGAATGGCCAGGCAGCTGGCTGCACAGGCTCTTAAGTAGGGCTTATTTTGGAAGTAGAGCTTATATTAGGTACACGTGTAAAAGTGTGCTAGGGCTTATTTTGGGATAGGTCTTATTTTCAGGGAAACAGCGTACAAGAATTCACAGTCTTATACTGACTGCTCCGCCTAACTCTACTCCTCCTCCCTGCTGCTATACCTCCAAGCTACTGCTCTTCCAACTATTATGCCTTGTGATCCTACTACTGGAGGAAAGTATCTTTTTCTAGGTGTAAGCTGGGTGGCACGAATCAGCAGAGGAACAATGCAGACCTTTTGCATCAGAGATGAGCCTGCCACTGCCGATGCGTTGCTTCTCTTGCCACTTTGGCCACCACCTTTCTCGTGGCGTCATCTGAAAAGAAAAACCCAGGTATGGCGAACCCTGGAACAGGGCTCAATAGGCAGCTCCCCTCTACCAAGGGTCCACCTGGAAGACAGGAGAAAGAGGTGTTAGCTAGGGCAGTGTGACATGCATCCTTCTTCCCTGGTTTGTTGGGTTACCGTCAGTGAAACCACCGCTGCAGTTGTGCACCTCTCACATCTCACTCTGATACCCAGGAAGCCTCAGTGGCAGGGTAACCTTTCCATCATACTAGGCATTGGAGTTTACCTCTATACAACCATGAGTCTAATATCCTATCTATTTCATATTAGTTTGTTCCCACTGGGCCTGGTGGCACAGGCAGGAGCCTAATGTTGGTGGCCTCTATGGGTTTCAACAGGCTACTGAGAACACAGGATGGACCCACTCTAGTAAGGGCAGGAGCTTCAGTTCCACTGCCATGGGTTTGATAACCCGAACAATTGGAAACAGGCCTAGGTATTTTGGGCCCAGTTTTTTACAATGCACCCTCAATTTGAGGCACTTAGTTGATAGATATACCTAGTCCCCTACCCTAAAGGGTTTGTGGGCTGCCTGCTTCTTGTTGGCCTGAACCGGTTGTGAAATTCAAATTTTTTTACTACCAGTTCTGTGGGCGTGGCTTGATGGGTCGTGTGGCTTGGTGGGCATGGAAGGATACTGCAAAATCTCCATTTCCACCCTACTTCAGGAGAAGGATACTGCAAAATCCCCATTCCCACACCACTCTGGGACCAGCCAGAGGTGGTATTTGCTGGTTCTCTGAATTACTCAAAATTTCCACTACCGGTTCTCCAGAACCTGGCAGAACCTGCTGTATTTCACCCCTGGCCTGAACCTTATAGGCCTCGGTCACTTTTTGTAACACCGTTTTTACAGCTCCCCAGATGTCCAGTATCATATCTGCCCACTCTTTTGTGGTTCTCAGAGCCTGGGAATCATGGGTCCACTCGGGAATGGGCACAAATTCCATCCCATTCACTACCCAGAAGGGGTGAACTGCAAAGGAAAGGAGGCCTGCCCAGTCCTTCTGCTGATAGGAGATGTAGCATCTCAGATAGCATTCAATCATGGCATTTGCTCTTTCAACGGCCCCGTTGGTGCTGGGATGGAATGCTGAGCTCAAGCCTTGGGAGGAGCCTATCAGGGAGACGAAGTCGTACCAGAACTTGGCAATGAACTGTACTCCCCTATCTAAGATGATATGCCAGGGCACACCATGGAGACAGTAGATATGACCAATAAACAGTTATGCTAATCGCCGTGCCAATGGTATCCAAACACACGGCACGAAATGGGCCTGTTTCAAGAACAGTTCTATGAGTGTCTGTATGACAGTGTGCCCATTGCTTTCTGGCAGGTCTACTATGAGGTCATGGTGATCTCATCCCATAGTCGGACAGGATCAGCCATGGTCTGCAAAAGGCCTAGAGGTTTTCCAGGCTGCATCTTTGTTGACGCACAAATCGGACAGCTTTTCACATAGTCCTCAATCTCTGAAGTGCATTTTGCATCCAGCAATAAAAAGTATTATGGATTTTCTACTTCAATTACTTAATTACATAATTAAGATTGGAAGTGTAACATAGTCTTCCTTTTTGCAGGATTAGTGTGAACTTTTGTAAATCATTTACTTGCAATGAGTTTGTTAAAAGTTATACAGACAATACAGTAGTGGCCAAAATTGTGGAAACCTTTTCGGGAAAGTGTATTTTTGAGGTTTCATGGCTAATAACACCACTTTTTTGGGGGAGTTTCAAGATAATCATATTCCACTGCTGGAATGGCTTGAGAATAGCCCAGACCTTAAACCCAATTGAAAATCTATGGAGCCGACTAAAGAAACTTGTTAGTCAGAAGTTACCCAGCAATAAAACCCAATTAACAGAATCAATCATTCAATCTTGGTTTCACATTATAACAGCTGCAGAACTAAAGGACTTGTTTCACTCCATGGGAAGACGTTGTAAGGCCGTAATTCATGCTACAATTTACCCAACTAAATATTAACGGACGTAATCATTTTTGTATAGCTCATTTTTTCTGTGTTTCACTTTTTCTCTTTATACTGTAACTGCTATTCTAATAGTAAATCCTTAATAAAATTTATTGCATTACATTCTTGATTAATTATCTTTCCATTGATACATAATTTTATGGTACTACTCCAAAAAAAGTGGTGTTATTAGCTAGTTTTAGAAAATACACTTTTCCCAATAGGTTTCCAAAATTTTGGCCACTACTGTATGATATGTTTTTCTATTTATTCTAAAGTTGCATCACATTAGCATCCATTACAAAACTCCCATTGCAACAGTGCAAGCAAGGTATCACTCAACAGCCTGGCAAAGGAAGAAAACAAAACTGGATGTCTTTTTGATTGGAGACTAAGACAATTGTGAAGATCAGGTGAATAAAAGTGGCCTCTTTTGTAAACTGCACTTTAAACATTTTTTACTGGATCATTCTTTAGATGACATTTCCCAGTGAGTCATTCTGAAGAGGAACTGGCAGGATTTTTTACTGAATGCAACTAAAAGAGCAATATTCTGTGGTCCACTGGGAGCTTAAATACCAATCCATCTGCTGAACACAGAGCCTCATTGAACTAATGTGCCAAGAGACTCCAACGGAATCCCTGATAAGTCTCTGCCACTTTCTCCCTTCTGGACCTATTGAATTACCCAGATGAGTATCTTAGAGGAATATTTCAAAAACAGGTGGTGGTGGTGGTGGTGGTTGTTGTTGTTGTTTTTACTTTAAAAGCTGATTTTGCTGGAAGGTAAAATTACAGATCCTATGCCATTTTTAAATGTATTGTTAATGCTCTCTAAATGGCATTTGAAAAAGAATTTCAAAGGAGCATAATTTATTTAAAACTTCTAACTAAGCAAATATGGTATAATTAAAAGAGCTTATGATTCCAACAACTGAATGTATTATTTGTGAAGAAAAATATAATGGTATCTGAAGTATCCTGACTCAAGTTATAGTTGGAGCTACACCACTGAAAAAAAATTCAGTATCAATATATTTTAGATATATAGCTTTCAAGTAGAGAAGATGCCGCACATTCATTTTGAATTATGGTTGGGGGATTAAAGGAAACGGCTGCTGGAATGACAATGACTTGATAATTTTGCAACAGAGGGGATAGTTTAAATTGGTGAGAAGTCAACTCTGCATTGTTTAGATTGTACAGTATATTGGGCCTGCAATTCAGCTCAGATATCTAGTTTTGATAACACCATAATTGAAATATAAAATCAGCTCCCCAGAATCAGTTGTTTAGAAAGTACACTAAAAAATATAAGAATTGCTAAAACCGGCCAAATGTTCCCCTTATTAGAAATTCTCTTTCTACCATAACAAGAAATGAATCTATTTTTCATAATTGGGTAATATGATGACAGTCTATCTTCTGGTGCTCTGAAGATGACAACTTCTTACATAAGGGATCAATTAGTTATCAGCTATTAGATTTATCTATAAAGATGTTTTATCCTTTTTTAATGTTGTATAAACTAGAAACATTGAAATTTCAGATTTATATTGCCTGAATAATGACATTTGTTAACTTGTTTGTTAAGAGTGAACTTAATCATAGGGGCCATTAATCATCTCTTGATTTACATACCTTTATGTAAATTAATTTTACATCCCTTTAATAGCAAGAGCACTTAGATTTATATAACAGCACTCTCTATGTAGTTTACAGAGTCAACTACCCAACAATCTGAGTCCTCATTTTACCTACCTAGGAAGGATGAAAGCCAATCTTGAGCCCATCAAGATTGAACTCCAAACTGTAATACTCCAATACTACCCTGTTTCCCCCAGAATAAGACATTCCCTGATAATAAGCCCAAACGGGCTTTTGAGCACATGGCAATAAGACCAAGCGCTTATTTTAGGGTTCAAAAAAATATAAGACAGGAACTTATTTTCGGGGAAACATGGTAATAGCTTCAATACTGCAGTCTAACCACTGCGTCACCAGGGCTTTTCTGAAATTTTCAAGTCTTAAAGAGGATTTATTCTTTTTGTTCACTCATGGCATTGATTTCTTTCGTTTCCATTTAACACTGTGTATGAACCCAACCATTGTGATTTCTAAATCCCCGTATTCTCTTTCTCCCTCCCTCCCTCCCTCCCTCCCTCCCTCCCTCCCCCCTCTCAAATATCCATATCCATTTTGAACAAATGTAATTTATTAAATAAGCCAGGAATAATTTATTCAATAACTAATTTATTCAATAAGTCAGGAATACAAGTATGATTTAGCACAATATGGAAGCCTACTCATTTACTTGAGCAAAGGCCACAATGCAATTTGAGTATACAGTACATTGCCGAACGGTCTATCTAAATACAGAATTATTTCTTAAAATACCACTCAGCTTACTGCATATTGGCAGAGTTCACCCAGCAATAAACATCAGTTTATGCAATGTGCTGACAAAACTATACAAACAGCAGGAAACCAGTTCGCAAACCAGCTATTAAACATATATAAACATACCATTTATTCAGAAAATAATAAAATGCTGTTAGTTTTGTTTGATCTGAAAGAAAACAAGAAAATCACACTAGAAGGAAATTTAGTAGAACTGAAGCTTTCTAGCTTAAGAGCATGAAATTCTCATTTAGAGCTAAGTGTCAAATGATAATCACAGCAACATGCTGCATAATAAAAAGTCAGCAGTTCTTTTTTGTTCTGATATTGGTTGATTAAGTAAAACAGTAGATCAAATAAGTCATCATTTGATGCTTCTGCTATTGCATACCCAAGGGACTAAGCTCTCAGCTGGTGCTGATCTAACTCTGGAGGATTTTTTTACCCTCTCTACTGTTTTAGAGAAGGGGGCTAAAGTAACTAAAAAACAATACAGAGTGATAAATAGCAAGAATGCCTTCCCAAACATATCCCAATAGACAGGAAATAGGTTGGAATATTTTTTTCCAAGGGTTTGAAAAATGCTCCGAACAAGGCAAAGGGGACATAAGAACTGTTTTATTAAATACTGAGAGGAAAACATTGCATGTCTACCAACAAAATAGATAGTAAATAATAATATGTACAGAATTGCTTAAAAAAAGGAAGCTTTGCAAATCCTGAAGTGGTAATAGAAATCAAGAAGAAACAACCATTTCACCAGATAATATTTTAAAAAATATTCCTGAATTTGACATAAAGAAGCTAACCAGCCTGACCACAATCAACACTGGTAAAAGCAAAACATTTGCAGAATTAATTGCACACACAGTACATTTGAAACATTTCATTACCGCAATCTAACCATAAGAACATCATTGCTATCCCACGATAGGTTCTCATCCGGGGTCAGGCTTTATGGCAGTATGCACATCATGTATCAAAGTAAAACATGCTTGACTTGCCAAAGGGAAAAAAAAAAGACTTAATGATAAGACTTACAAATAACTTCTAAAGATCTACTGTGTCAAAAAGTTAGAGAATATCAAACAATGTGCTTTGAGAAGGACTTCCTTTCTCAAACAAGTAGGAACAATAATATAGTAGAAATGTTGATAGCAAAATACAGCCTCAATTGAGTATCATCAATGATCATTATCATAAGCATTTTTTATCAATTCATCTTCATATATCTCATCTTAAAATTCCAGATTTAGTAAGTCATAACGTGAAATATTACAGTTGGGAATATTAGCTACTTTTTCAGTTTATTAGGTTGCTTATTGGGGATATAAAAATTAATCAAATGTAAACTCTTAATATCTTTTTCATGAGCAATTTAATTTATTACTTTTTCTATAAGTGTACAAACCAAATACTCATTCATATAACAATTATTTTCAAGGTATTTGGACTCTGAATGACAATTTTGAGTACCATATTTTTCAGAATATAAAACACACCTCCCCCCCCCAAAAAAAGAGGGTAAAAATCTGGGTGCACCTTATACTCCAAATGTAGCTCCGCCCAGCCTTGCAAATGGAAATTTCAGAAGCTGAAAGAAGCCTCTGAAAGAAGCTTCAGAAAAAAAAAAGTCTCTGAAAGGCTTTTATCTAAAATAATATGGCAAGCAACAAAAGAAGAATCAGTAAAGGTTCTAACCAAACTATGCTAACAAATCTGGAGAATGACACAATAACCAACAATTCAGAAGAGGTTAATCTATATACCAATACCAAAGAAAGGAGATTGAACAGAGTACAGATAGTCCTTCAGAAAAAAAAGCCACCAGACAGAGCTTCAGAAAAAAACCCTTTTTTCCTGAAGCTCTGTTTTGGAGGCTTTCAGAGGCAGAAAAAAAAGTTTTTTCTGAAATGGAGTTTCAGAAGTTTCAGAGGAAGAAAAAAAAAGGAACGCACAGAGCTCACAACCAACAAACCTGTTGCTAAAATTCACCTCTGAGAACAGCTGATTGGGGGTATTCCGGAAGGCTGATCTACCCACCAATCAGCTTTTTTATTTTCCTCCCAAAAAATTAAAGTGTGTCTTTTATTCTGAAAAATATGGTAGGTTATTTGATTAATACTTTGCACTAAATCTCCAGTAAATTAAAGACCCCAATACTTACATTCCATATATTTGTAATGAGGGAAAAGTAATATTTTTTTTATTTTATAGACTATATTATGAAAATTATTTTCAAATAAATAAAATAAAGCCAATTTTATATGGATTTTCTCCATACTGCTTCTAACTGACAATCATCTCAAATCTAAAGGGAAATGTGTAGAAATCTAGATTTAATTTTGATTATATGTTTGAATATTTTTTTCTGTTAACTTGCTTGCTAATACTAAGCCTATTAACTGAGGTTTGCCTCAAAATCTTTGCCTGAATACAACAAATCAAAGAAGACAAATGATAAACAAATCCAAAAGTGTTTTGTTTAGAGTGAATAGTATATCATCCCAAATCAGCGCTAAGATTTATTTTTTTATACTAATCATGTTTTCTTTTGTGGCCTGGATGATCAAGATACCTATTTAAGAATAACATTGATTTGTTTTACAACTGTTTCATAATTAAAAATGAAATAATAAAAGAGAATATTTAAGGAATTATTGTAGTGCAAGGAAAAACAATAATGTTACTGCAAATTAAGTCGTAATCCCTTAAATAAGCATCCACTAATAAACTAGGGTAACAATTGGACCCACTATGTGCCTATTTAATATAAAAAAAAAACAGTCTGTCAAAATACCTGATATATTTAAAATGCCTGATGGATTCAGTTGATCGTCACCTTAAAACTATAAAAAAAGTTCAGGTTCTGGCATTACAGTCTTAGGAGAAAGATCAGAACCAGAATTAGGGAAGCACTAATTTCCTTGCCTCTGAATAGAATCCAGACAATATCATTGTTTTACTCATGAAGAGCAAGAACTCATCACTGACAGACTGAAACTGACAATTCATACCCTTCTAGCAGATATATTTATTACAGTAATGGGCTTCTCTTTCAACAGTACTAAGTACTTAAAAAGAAAACAAGGTAAAGCAGAAATATAAGACAATTTAGAAAAAGTAAGAAAAATCCTAAAAGGAGATCTATGTAGTACTGGAAGAAAGAATATTATATAAAGTTCTGTGATAAGTTAATTTACTTTAATTGAACAGAAAAATGGGGAAGGTGATATTCAATATACTGTACCATGAAATTGTTTCTTTCACAGCAATAACTGCCAGACAAATTTAACTGGCCACTAGAAAAAAAAAAGTAAGGATTGCTTGTAAGCTTTTAGCAATATTTTCATCACATTTTGTATTATAACACTATTGCAGATTATCCGGGCTATAGCAGATAATAAGAATGATTACTATATGAATGGATATTTCACGTATACTGTAAGAGACAAAATAACATGTTAATTATATTTTCTTTACAGATTATTCTAGCTAAATTGATGCATTTTGATGAAATAAATAAATTGTCTTATTTTATAAGATAAAATATATTATTTCCATTTATTGATGACTGGAAGCCTATTTTTTGTTGGTAAAAATGAAAAAAAAAGAGTTTGTGACCCATAGTCTTGATGTTTTGACATGATAGATCATAGAAAGAAGTGCAGTGTGATCTAATCTTAGACAGAGAGGTTAAAATATATTTGTTCTTATAATTACTGTGAATAATATTGCAAAACACTTCTTTACATCTTTCTTCAATTTTTTCTTGCATGTTTTGTTTTGCATTTATTTGTATTTTTATTCGTTTTTATTGTCTTGTTTAAAAGTTCTAATAAATATTATATAGGTAATCCTTGACTTAACCACAATTGAGCCCCAAAATTTCTGTTACTAAGTGAGACATTTGTTAAGTGAGTTTTGCCCATTCTACAACTTTTCTTGCTACAATTATTAAGTTAGTAAGATGTGAATTTGGTTTCCACATTGACTTTGTTTGTAAGAAGTTCATGAAAGGTGATCACATGATCCTGGGACACTGCAACCGTCATAAATACGAGTCAGTTGCCAAGCATCTGAATTTCTTACCTCGATGAATGATATGTGTCTTCGTCAATCTTGGGTGCTCTAGCAGAAAAGCTTTGGAGTTTGAAGGTTCTATGCAGTATCTTGGCTGTTCCTAGCATTGCATTCTTCTAGACAGAGAACTCTGATGTGGTTCCTGGCTTCTATCAACTTGTGGTCTACATGAGATAAGCTTCTAAAATTCTGTGTTCATTTATTTGTATAGGGTTTTATTTGGGATAAAGGACTAATTTCCAGGAACTGCAGCTGGTATGAGAATTATTTTCAAATTCCAATCCCCTTGCAGTCCTTGTCTTTTGCAAACTCTTAAACAACTAATGTGGAAGAATTTTGCTAATTGGCAAAAATGGAATTCCAAGGAAAACAGTAAAAATGCAAAATGTACTATAGCTACACTAATATATCTTGCTATTTATTCTGAAGACACTAAAACAAAATATTTGTTTGCTATGTAAGACAAGTGTGGACCTATACAGTCAATCAGCATGATTAAAACTCTGGATTTCAATATGATAGATGCTGAACAACATTTTAGAAATTCAATTGTAGCCTTGCTTTATCAACAATATTTTATGTTGCAAATTATGCAAATACTTTCAGCTGCTACTGATGGTGTTTTTCTTCTCTCTCAGCTAATCAGGGCCTTCCAAGCTAGTAACTGGGGGTTTCCTGATTGGTTGGTGGCTGGAACTCACCCCTTGAAATCTGAACAGGAGGAGGACATCGAGGTGAACTTCCAGATGATGTAGGCTTCACTAGGGAGAATGGAATTAAAGTACAGAGGAACAGAACTACAGGGCCAAGCAGCTCAGGTGGAAGCAGGGGTGGGTTCTACTTACCTTTACTACCAGTTCGCAGTGGGGCTGCACACTCTTCTGCACATGCGCAGAAGCGTTTTGATGACGTCAGGGTTGGTGGGCGGAGCCTCCTGCCAGTTTTACTACCGGTTCTATAGAACCGGTGCAAACCAGGGGCAACCCACCAAAGGGTGGAAGGGTGTGAAAAAAAGGACAGAAGGGAGAAGATTCTAGATTCCTGGGAGGAATTCCTGAGGGGAGGAGTTTTATTCTGAGGGAGAAAACTACTGTGGCATTCTGGCTGTGGATAGCATTCCTGCTGTCCTAAGAGAGATAACTATCATAATCCCCCAGCAGAACTCACAAGTGGCTGCATTCCTGATCCGGCTTCAGTTTCCGTGTTATGTATATATCTATTTGAGCGGGAGATTTGAATTGGGAACTGTTTGTGATTGGTTAACTGGTGTTCCTGAACTGTATATAAGGAAGGCTGTTGCCTGTGTTTCTTTGCTAAAGTCTCACCCTCAATTAAAGAGCTGTTGTCACTAGCTTGCTTGTGCCTTTCATTATTCCCGTGCTACAACATTGGCGACGAAGGTTGGATAGAGGCCACAAGAAGCTAACAAAAAGAACTTGGAGATTCATCCAGGGTGACGAGCGGACAACGGAAAGGCATACCACGATGGCTGCCTATGTCCCGCCAAAACCCTTTGATCCAGCCCGGGAGAAATGGGGGTCATATATGACCAGGTTCGAGTGTTCCTTGGAGGCCAGTGAGATGCAAGGTCCTTCTGCGAACCGAAAGAGAGCTCTTTTCTTGAGTCACTGTGGGCCCGACGTTTTCAACATTCCCTCTGTGAACCAACGCCGGTCCAGACTGTCTCCTGGGACGTACTACAAGCCACCCTCAGGGCTCACTACGCTCCGGTTCCCTCAAAATTTGTGCAATGCTACAAGTTCTGGCAACGAGTACAAAAAGAGGGAGAACCGGTCAGCGCATTCATGGTGAGCCTATGGAAAGCCACAATTCACTGCGATCACCGAGACCTCAAAGACGCGCTCCTAGAGCAACTAATCTGTGGCGTTAAAGGTACGTGGTTACAGAGGCGCCTACTCGCGAAACCAGACTTGACCCTAGCCGGCGCTCTAGACGAAGCAAGGGCACACAAATCTTCTACAAAGGCTGCCAAAATGCTACACCATCCAATCTTAAAAGATATCCCAAAGTCAACGGCTGTACACCGAGAAAAAGTACAGACCAGTACCGAGGAAGAGTCAGACAAGGACGTCTTCCACACCAAAAAGAAAAAAAAGGCAAAATAGCTGCCAAGAAAACTGCTCTAGCTGTGGCAGGGCTCACGAAAGACAGACTTGTAAATTCAGAGACGCTGTTTGCAAGCACTGTGAGAAAAAAGGACATTTGGCAAGAGTCTGTAGAGCTCCATTTCCGAGCAGTAACAAGCCACGTGACCGCCATGACCAATCAGAGCCAATGCGTTCAAAACAGCCAACCAGAAATGGCAGCATTGAAAAACGGCCCGAAAATCAAAAGCGGGAAGCCTACAGCATGAGAATAGGCCAAGCTAGGATGACTGCAGAAGAAAAAGTATATACCCGGGTAGAGATTGACGGGAAAGCATGCAAAATGGAGATCGATACCGGGTCAGCTTTATCAATCATGTCCTGGACAACACTAAAGACTCTTTTCCCTACGTTCAAGAAAAGCCAGCTGTCACAACAACGGGTCCACCTCCTCGACTATCAAGGAAACAGAGTTCCAGTGGAAGGCATAGCCATGTTCCGGGTCACCTACGACGAATTTCGAGAATCACTACCACTGATGATTATCAGCAAGCCGCTACCGAGTCTCCTGGGCCTCATTTGGTTCCGAGCCCTTGGCATGGGGTTCACGGGCATTCACAGTCTCAGCGGACCGTCTCTCAAGGACAGCCTCCTACATGAATTCCAGGATGTTTTCAGAGAGGCGCTGGGCAGGTACATGGGAACCCCTATTTCATTTAATTTAGACCCTCCGGTAGCCCCAATTAGGCTCAAACTGAGACGGGTGCCACATGCTTTAAAACCCAAAATTGATGCAGAGCTGGATAAACTTATTAGGCAGGGGATCCTGGTCCCGTAGATCATGCTAAGTGGGAGACCCCTATAGTCACGCCAGTCAAGTCGGACGGATCCATAAGGATTTGTGCCGACTGTAAGTGTTCAATCAACAAGGCACTCCAGCAGAGCGCGTATCCTGTGCTGGTGGTTCACCATTTACTTCATTCCCTGGGGCCTGGCAAAAGATTCGCGAAATTAGACCTGGTGCAGGCGTGCCAGCAGCTGCCGGTCGATGATGCTACCACGGAAGCGCAAACCATCGTAACTCACAGAGGGGCCTTTAAATGCACCAGGCTCCAGTTTGGGGTTAGCGTGGCACCAGAACTATTTCAAAGTACCATGGAGTGACTGCTACAGGGACTGCCGGGGGTGGTGCCCTATTTTGACGATGTCCTCATCAGTGCCCAAAATGAATCACAACTCAGAGATAGAGTGCGACAAGTACTTTTAAAATTTAGGGAAGCGGGACTGCGAGTTAAGAAAAACAAATGCATGATCGCAGTTCCTTCTGTACAGTTTTTGGGTTGATGGGTCAGGCATCCACCCCACTGAAAGCAAAGTTAGGGCTATTCAAAACACACCCATACCAACTTCCAAGGCTGGACTGCAGGCTTTTTTGGAACTTTTGAACTTTTATACCATGTTCCTTAAAAATAAAACCACCATAGCAGAACCCCTACACAGACTATTGGGAAAAAACGTTCCGTGGGTTTGGGGCAAGGCAGAGGCGGCTGCTTTCAAGGCTGTAAAAAAGACTATTGGCGGAGGACAGTTTCCTAATCCAGTACAATTCGAACTTCGGAGATTGGCAAGCTAGGATCGACCAGTTCCTAACAATACAACATGCCACCCCATGCACTGCCACAAGGCACAGTCCGGCAGAACTCCTAATGGGCCAGAAACTTAGGTGTATCTTAGACTGATTACACCCCAATTACTCCCAAGACACGTTTAAGGGGAGGGTATAGGACTATGACGATTTCAAACAGGCACCACAGCGTTCGCTAAAAATTATGCCAATGGGCCACTTTGGGTTGCCAGAAAAATTGTGGGAATCACTGGTCCTAAATCATATACAGTCGACGCAGGGCAGGGGAAAGTTTGGAGGAGACATATAGATCAGTTGCGGAAACATTTAGACTGTGAAGACTCTGAATATCGAAACATTGTTGAACCTGATTGCCAAAGTTTTCCCACCACAGCTAACTCAAGCCCGAGCGAGCCAGATTACTTATCTGGCAAGCCTAGGCTCTGGCACCGCCCCATCGAACCGACACTCCCTGTCAGGGAAGACCACGCCTCAGGAGAAATCCAGGAGGTTCCATTGGCGGAGCCAGGAAAGGCAACAGGCCTCTCTGACCGGCTCAACGCTTCACCGACAACTGAACTGCACAGGTCAACCAGAGTGAGAACACGCCCTGGTCACCTGTGTGATTTTGTATGTAAAAATATAAATTGATAGACTAAGTGTTTTCTGGGAATGGAGGGGTGTTATGTATATATCTATTTGAGTGGGAGATTTGAATTGGGAACTGTTTGTGATTGGTTAACGGGTATTCCTGAACTGTATATAAGGAAGGCTGTTGCCTGTGTTTCTTTGCTGAAGTCTCACCCTGAATTAAAGAGCTGTTGTCACTAGCTTGCTTGTGCCTCTTGTTATTCTCGCACTACAACATTCCTGATTCACCATCTCAGGCTAGATATTAATTAAAGCAAATTCCACAATGTGTGTTGCTGTGTTTGGGCCAGCCGGGATCATCTGAAAAGACAGACAGAAGGACCCAATCCTCAGTAATTCTTTTGGGATGAGTGCTACATAAGCATAGAAACTTCCAATTAAACTTCACTGCATTACCAAAAATTTAGTTTCTATTTCTCATATAATACATAAATAAATTGCAATAAATTATTCCTTCCTTCTAGAAGGCTATTATTTCCTGTCTATTCTGTGAGAAAATCCCTTAAGAGATTTATAGGAAGACAAGTCCCAACCATCTCAGAAGCCTACTCAGCTGAATTAATTCCTTAATTTCCAAAGAGAGTTTACTTTCTTTTATTTAAAGAAGTGAGGATTTTAATAGAAAGAAAAAAAGAAAGAGAAAGACAGAGAGAGAGAGAGAGAGAGAGAGAGGAAATAGAAGGAAAAGGAAATAAAAAGTAAGAATACAGTGAAGAAAAGAAAGCAAATATATCAAGAAATTACTTCCAACTTTCTTCACAAGTAGAAATGTTTTTGTAACTTTCACCTCTTAGTTTATAACCAACAATATCTTCATCCCATATTACATCTATTTATAGACAAATCCATAAAGCATCATTTTTTTCAATCTTGGATCAGTAGAAAATTCATTGTTATATGAGAAGTAACAACATATCTTATTTTAACCTTGGTCAAATAAATTGACTTTATATTCCTTCCTTTTATGTCTAACAGTATTAATCTTTAATCTATTAAAATACTGCCAAATTCTTTTTATTTCTTTTCATTTTTTCTGTGTCCCTTCTCACAAGATTCTTCAAGATTTAAAACAACATAAAAATTTTTCCACGTCGCTCTTTATTTATGTTTGCATTTCCTTTTTTATTTCTAAAACATCTCCTGATTTCTTTTGTATATCTAGTGAGATATCCTCTTTCCTATCATACTCATAACCCATCACTTGTAGATCCATTTTTGATGTCATCTCTATCTTGTCAAATAAAAGTCATTTCTTATCTGCTATTTCTTTTATGACATATTTTGGACACAGTTTAATTATAGAAGCAAACATTACTATTAACATTGTTTATATTAACTTCTGATTCTATTCCACTTTCTTAAATATTTTCAGTGTTAAAACATTTTGTGCCATTTTATCCACTCAGTTCTTTAACTAAAACCTTTAGTCCCCTCTAGTGTCCAATATTCAAAATAATTTATCTTTATTTTGTTTTACAAAAGTCCAAATTAATATATTTCCTATGGGAAGAATTTATAATTAATTCCAAAATCATAAATTTCTAGGATCAAAGTCTTATTTAGCTTTTTACCGGGTACTGCATTTTTTTTAGCTCTTAAACGTATCATTAAAATTTTATTTCATTGGAGGATTGAATGAAAACCTACCCAGTGTTTTCAGACTTGCTGATTTGAGAGTCTGTTGAGTAGCTTAAAAATAGTTAACAAGCAATTTTAAAAATGGAAGTTTGCAAACTTAATGTCCTTTAAAACCCACCAATGGCAGTTGCTAGCAAGTTGCTGCTTCTCTCTTCTCCTAGTGCTCAAAACCCATCATGGCTGTTATCTTACAGTATCTTCATGAGTCAACTGTTTGGAGTGCATGTAGAAAATCTCCCATCCTCTCCTTGTCTAGATAGATTTTCACAGAGCTATCGTCAGTCCTTATTTCTTTTCCAGAAGATCTTCCAAAAAGACCCTAATACCTTGTGCAATGGAACCTAGCAGTTTCTCTGCTGGACTGTTTTATCTCAAAAAGTTTATTTCAACAAACCAGTTAAGCATTTAATCAAGAAGTAACGTTATTATACAATGTCTGTTGTTCCTAGTTTTGTTTTTATGCCTTGAAGTCATTTTTTACCCCTGGTGACTGAGTAACTGACCAAGTGACTTGGTGAGTTAGTTAGTTAGTAACATAGTTGGAAGGGACCTTGGAGGTCATCTAGTCCAACCCCCTGCTTATGCAGGAGACCTATATTAGGGATTTGAACCGCCAAACTGATGACCTTTCTGATCGACAAGCTCAGTGTCTTAGCCACTGAGCCACCTACTGATCAAGTTCATTCAGTTTTCTTGGCAGCATTAATCAGAAGTACTTTGTCAGTCTTTCTTCCTAAGGCTAAGAGGGAATGACTAGCCCAAATACAGCTGGCTTTGTGACTAAGACAGGACTAGAACTCACCATCTTCTGGTTTTGGTGTCTTTAGCTGCTATACCAAATATGCTCCCTCTCATTCCTGCAATGGTAACATATTAATATTATTATTATACATTAATGAACAGATACTCCAATTTGGTTACCCAAATTATCTCCTAATATACTCCATATAGTTATGTTTATATCTGAAATGCCCAACAAGAAAATAAATAATGAAGGAGAAAAAAGCTTGTCATGGGGGTGGAAAGAATTCCAGAAAAATAACAGAATGATTCCTAAAAATAGTGTCCATTCATATATACCAATGAATGTTTAGGAATTATAATTGTATTATGTAACTCTATGCTACGAAGATTGGTCTATTAAAACCTTAAGAATTTAATCATCCATGGTACAGTAATGACTTCATGTTGGAATGGTAATATTCAGAATTTATCAATTCATCTCTTCTCAAATCATATATTTATATTTTATTTTTATATTTATATTTATATTTTACTGATTAATTAATATGCAACAACTCCTTAAAGGATATAATTTCAAAAAACAGGGAAAAAAGAGCTCAGGTTCTTCCTACTTTAAAGGAAGGCAATTTTTCAAAGATGAAGAACCACTGAAAGCTTCATCTTTGGCTGAATTTATTCTGACTCTTAGGAAAAAGGAGCAAAGAACTGAAAATAGCAAAATTCATATGATAAAACCACAGTCGGTAAATGAAGAGGGGCAAAATACTTTGAAGATGAAGTAGAAACCTGATTTTATAGATCAGAGAATGGTGGAGTTAAAAATCTTATGATAGATTCACATGAAATGCGAATTACCAAGTTTAAAAATTTTGAGAAACAAAGATTTACATATGTTCAAACAAAGCTAAAATCATTCAATATGAAGTTACCCTTTTATATAGACGATTTCATAGGCATGGACATAACTATGATTTTTAACCATTCCTTATAAGTAATAGATTTGTCTATCACAGTCATTTTGAATACATGAATATGTATCCTTCTTTCTTTACAAATCCTAGGTTTTTAGGAACTTTCTATTGAATGACAGAAGGCCAAATAAAAGTCTATTTCAAGATGGATAGACAGATAATAAAATATTTTATTATGAAAGAATATAGTTTCCTTTTATCTCTAACAGATGCATTTTGCTGTGCTTTTTATTGATACAGTATTTGAAAAAACAGGATACCTCCTCTGTTAAAACTAAATTACTACAACACAGTTATCATTTTTCCTCTTTAGAGAGAGAAAGAGGATTGTATTTCCCAAAGTCAGGTTTATTGATTAGCTTCTAAGTACATTATAAAGCTAAAAGATACATTCACTAACAGCTGCAAAGTCGCTGACTTGTACGGAATATATTTTCACCTTCCATGTGCCCATGCTCAAGGTCACTAGGGCTATTTCTGGTTGAGCTTTAATATCATATTTTTCTGCATGCTGAATTCTAGATATTACACTATTGATTTACAAAAGAATGACTTTTTTCCACTTGGCTACTTCCTATTCAGAAAAATTTATCTTCTTTGCTCCAGTACTTTTATGGGAATACTTAGCAAGTATAAAATTACTATGTGAGTTTTGGGGTGCAACTTTTTCGGCATACATTTTATTTTCTCTTAATTTTTTGGGCTCTAGGAGAGAAAGTGTATTCTTTTTCTGTTCAGAATTCTATAGTACTAAAGTGCCCACATGAATACCATAATACAAAAAACTTTTAAAAAGCAGATATGAAATTTATTTATAGCAAGTCAGACTGTTTCTCCACTGATTTTATCATGCCAACTTTATTGGAAGAGTTCCTGAAGACTTCCAAATTCAGGTCTTTCTGTTCTGCTCACCTTGCTCTCTGAAATGATTTGACCAGAAATGTCAGAATGGAAACGATAAATTAACAAGAGTTTGACCTCCATTCTGAGGTCACTTGGTCACTTGGTGACCAAGACTTGGTCACTACTCATTTAGACCACTAATGTATTCTATATATTCTTCACTGCCCTTGGAGGCAGTATCCAAAACCTGAATTTGATTCAGAATGCAGCAGCATGAAGACACACTTCAATATATCCAGATGGTACCACCTTTTTGCAAGCTGCACTGGCTTCCTATAAGCTTCCAGATGCAATTCTAGGTGTTGTTGATAATCATCTACAAAGTCATTCATGGGATGGGGATGGACCAGGGGTGAAATGCTCCTGGTTCAGACCAGATCACCCGATCCAGTAGTGATGCCAGCGGGTGGTTCGGAGAACTGGTAGCAAAGATTCCTGCCCTCCCGCCCATGCCTAGCTGAGCCACACGATCATCAGAGACTTTTTTTTCTTTTAAAAGCATGTTTTCTACAACTTCGTTGCATGAAAAAATGCTTTTAAAAGTAAAAAAAATGATGATTGTGCAGCTCAGCTGGAATCATCAGAGGCTTTTAAAGGCATTTTTTCTACAACCTCTTTGGCCAAAGAGGTTGTAGAAAAAAATGCTTTTAAAAGCCTTTGACGATTCCAGCTGAGTTGTCTGATTGTCAGAGGCTTTCAAAAACATTTTTTCTGCAACGTCTTTGGCTGAAAACGTTAAAAAATGCTTTTAAAAGTAAAAAAAAAAATTGGCCACGCCCAATCACATTAACACCCCCCCCATCAAGCCACACCCACAGAATCAGTAGTAACAAATTTTAAATTTCATCACTGGGGTGGACAGTTTGTGGGACTGCCTACTTTTTTTACTGTAGTTGCCCATCACACAAGATATGAAGATATGGAGATATGAAGGGAACATTTCATGCAAAGATGGGCATGATAAAGGACCAAAATGGCAGGGACCTAACAGAGGCAGAAGAGATTAAGAAGAGGTGGCAAAATTACACAGAAAAACTATACAAGAACGAGCTTAACATCCCTGATAACCACAATAGGGTGGTCACTGACCTCAAGCCAGACACCCTAGAATGTGAAGTGAAATGGGCCTTAGGAAATCTGAGCAACAACAAAGCTAGTGGAGGAGACAGTATTCCAGCTGAGCTATTCAAACTCCTAAAAGACGATGCAGTAAAAGTGCTACACTCAATTTGCCAGCAAATTTGGAAAACTTAGCAGTGTCCAAAGGATTGGAAAAGGTCAGTTTACATTCCAATTCCAAAGAAAGGCAACACAAAAGAATGTTCAAACTATCACACCACTGCACTCATTTCACATGCTAGTAAGGTTATGCTTAAAATCCTACAAGCTAGGCTCCAGCAGTATGTGGAGAACTACCAGAAGTACAGGCAGGATTTCTAAGAGGAGAGAAACTAGAGATGAAATTGCCAACATAAGCTGGATCATGGAGAAAGCTAGGGAGTTCCAGAAAAAGCATCTACTTCTGCTTCATTGACTATTCTAAAGCTTTTGGTTGTGTGGATCACAACAAATTGTGGCAAGTTCTTAAAGAGATGGGAGTACCAGACCATTTTATTTATCTCTTGAGAAATCTATATGCAGGTCAAGAAGCAACAGTGAAACTGGATACGGAACCACTGATTGGTTCAAAATTAACCCATCTCTGAGTGCCAAGTTAATAAAGATTGATTAGACTATGAAGATGTCAAGGCAGCAGTAGAGCTACTCAGGTCATTTTATTACAGTTTTTCTATATGTAAATTTCTTTAAGGCACAAGAATTAAAGACTGTATATTTTTGCTGCCAACAGCTTAATATTCAATACAACTGCACCATATTTTTAATAAGCACATTTTGTCAAATTCAATAGAAAATAGTTTTTAAAAAGAATTTTTGGCAAGAAGATTAAAAATGCAAGTAAATGTAGATTCTAGGGATCCAAATGTGGTTATAAATACTCAGACTAAATCAGAAGTGACATAGGGAGAAATATACAAAATTAGTAGAATAAATGTTAACCCTGAAGATGTTTGTAAATTGTTTTGTGCTCAGATAATAATAATAATAATAATAATAATAATAATAATAATAATAATAATAATAATTTAATTTGTATCCCACCCTTCTCCCAGAAGGGACTCAGGGCGGTGGACAGCCAGAATTAAAATACATACAATACAAAAATTAAGATAAATTAAAAGATATTAAATCAATCGGCCTCCCAATTTAAAACCCCAAGTCTATAAAATTCAAAATCCCAATTTAAAACCATTTAAGCTAGGCCGGCTAGCTTAATCTAGATAATTCTAGATTAGTCTATCAAGACATCATTAATTAAAATATTCCTTTACATTAAAAATGTAAAGTTTTACACTTAAAAAATAAAGAAAAATATAGATATCTTATAGATAAAGTAAAATATTTCAATTGAGTTCAGTTCTAGATGATCTCATAGATATGCCTGTTTAGTTTTCTAGGCAACAGTACCTAACTGGTTTACAGTTGTTTGTATCTGTCTACCCATAAAATCTAAGAAGTTACCTAGATATTTGTTTAAAATCAATTAAATTAAAATTTCAGTTTCCAGTAAAACTTTTCTTATGTGTCTGAAAAAAGTAAGAAAGCCAAAATCCTAGTTCTATTATAATTTGGATTGTTGGTTCAGAACTGAAAATAAATTATTATTGAATCTGAATCTGAAAAGCACCCCAGACTGGATTCCACCAAATAACTTCAAAGCCTTTAATATAAAATAACTGCAGGGAGCCTTATGAATATTAATGGATCTTAAATAATACATATGTATTTTCTCTTTAGGCATTAATCTTGAGCTGTTATCAGTTGATTACCCACACTATCAGTTACCACAAAATTACATTTTAAATCTAAACTTGTGTAAACATGACTATACCCAAAAAGAATATGAAAACACAAAACTTTCCAAACATGCAGCATTCAGCAGATTAATGTTCCAGAATATTAATTCTAGTGGAAAGCTAAATCCCAAACCAACTGATTGCGCTAAAGGCTATCTGGTGTCAAACTGGTTTTAGCAGTATTTGCTAAAGGCATTTAGCAGTATTTGCTAAAGGCATTTGCTCACAAAAAAAGGGCAAAGAAAGAGCAAATAACAAATTTCCCTTTACTAAACATAAAAACGATAGAAACAAATGCAACTTATTGAGATATGAATTAGAAGAGAAGAGAAGAGAAGAGAACTGAATTGAATTGAATTGAATTGAATTGAATTCTTTATTGGACAAGTGTGATTGGACACACAAGAAATTTGTCTTTGGTGCATATGCTCTCAGTGTACATTATTTTATAAAGAAAAATAAAATACATTCATCAAGCATCATAAGATACAATACTTAGCCCAAGTTGCGAGCCCTTTCCGTGTGGGCCAGTGATTCGCCCCCAATAACCAGCAATGGCACCAGCTGGCTATACCGGGACGCCGGCAGCCACAGCCACTCGGTCTTGGAAGGGTTGAGTCGAAGCCTGTTTCTCCCCATCCAGACCCGCACGGCCTCAAGGCACTGAGACATCACTTCCAAGGCATCATTGGGATAGTCTGGGGTGGAGATGTACAGCTGGGTGTCATCAGCGTACTGATGGAACTCCACCCCAAAACCACGGATGATCTCACCCAGAGGCTTCATATAAATGTTGAACAGGGGGCTTTTTTTCTTTGCTATATTGTTCTTTGCTTTTTTTCTTTGCTATATTGTTATTTATCTCTCTTCTCTATTTATCTATCAATATTTTTCTTTTTTTCCTGCATTATTTTTTATTATTTTATTATTGTAGTTTTTATATATTTATTTATATTTGATAAACTATTATTAAAATATATTAAAAGTTTCCATAACTTTATAATCTTGCACCATTTCTAGTATATATATACTTATTATAATAAGAGAACTCAGTTTCTAATTAAATGTAATTTTTATTTTAAAAAATATAAAGCTTTTAAATATACAGAATGATATGTAATTGGTTAATGATCATTTTTATAAATTAAGCATTATAAATATTTCAAGATGCATAGTATAGTATAGTATAGTATAGTATAGTGTAGTATAATAATAATATGATATGATATATATACTATACTATACTATACTATACTATACTATACTATACTATACTATACTATACTATACTATACTATAAATAAATAAATAAAAACTTTATTGTCATTGTACGTGTATACACAGTATATCCATACAACGAAATTCACTTAAACACCCAAAGACCAGGTCCAACACACATAATAATCCCCAAACACACTCCCACCCACCACAATTCCCCACCCCTAAATCACCCAAACATCCACACAACAGACCAAGTAATACGGTCCAACAGCTCACTGATAATGGCCCTTTAGTTCATTGTTGAGTGCAATTATAGCTCTGGGATAAAAACTATTCAGTGTAGTCGGAGTTTTAATTGTTCTGTATCTTCTGCCAGAAGGTAACAGTCCAAAAACATTGTAAACAGGATGGGAAGACTCTCTGAGAATGTTATGCAACTTTTTCAAACAGCGAGATTCAAAGATGCCGTCAAGGGCTGGTAGCTGGAGTCCGATGATATTCTGGGCAGTTTTAATGGTTCTCTGTAGAGTTTTTTTGTCTGCTACAGAGATGCTCCCATACCATGCAAGAATGCCGTATGTCAGGACATTCTCAATGGTGCTGTGATAGTAGGACAGAAGTAGATGCTGAGATAGAGTTATCTTCCTGAGCATTCTCAGGAAGTACAGCCTCTTCTGTGCCTTCTTCATGTTTATTTATTTATTGGTTCAATTTATATGCCGCCCTTCTCTGAAGATTCAGGGCGGCTTATAATGCATTAAGCAGTGTAAACAATGTTAGCATTCATAGTCCATGAGAGGTCCTCCGAGATATAACTGCCCAGAAATTTAAAACTACCCACCCTCTCCACCTCCTCATCATTTAGGTACAATGGTATATATACATCTCTCTGAAGTCAATTATAAGTTCTTTAGTTTTTGTGGTGTTAAGTGTGAGATAATTTTCATTACACCATAATGTCAGCCCTTGTACTTCCTTCCTGTAAGCAGACTCATTGTTCTTATTAATGAGCCCCATCACTGTTGTGTCATCTGCAAATTTAATAATTGCATTGGTGTTATACAATGGGGTGCAGTCATGTGTGTACAAGGAATAAAGGAAAGGGCTTAGCACACAACCCTGGGGGGTTCCTGTGCTTAGTATCAGAGTAGAGGAATGGTGAGATCCCATCCTTACTGACTGTGGCTTACCTGTCAGAAAATCCCTTATCCACGAACAAATCCTCTGATTTATACCCAAATTGGACATTTTCAAAAACAACCTGTTGGGTAAAATGGTATTAAAGGCAGAACTATAATCTAAATAACAACCTTACATATATCCCCTGTTGTTCCAAGTGATTCAATACAGTATGGACAACAAGAGACATAGCATCATCAGTTGATCTATTACCCCTATATGCAAATTGGTATGGGTCCAAAGTGGATGGAAGACTAGCCTTAATATAGTTCAACACCAGCCTCTCAAAACATTTCATGACAACAGATGTTAAAGCTACTGGTCTATAATCATTAAGGGATACCACTACTGTCTGCTTAGGGACTGGCACTATAATAGATGTCTTCAGGCAGGTAGGGATAGAGCACTGCAACAGGGATAAATTGAAAATATCCATGAATACTTCAGCTAGCTCTGCAGCGCAGTCCCTGACAACTCGTCCCAGAATTCCATCAGGCCCAGCTGCCTTCCAGATATTAACATTCTGGAAAGTGCATCTCACATCAGAGATCTGCAGTAGAAGTGGTTATCTATTGGTGGTAGATGTTAATGGTGCACTATCAGTGGTAAATGCTGGAATGGTGGTCGTTCCTGTGTCCACCTCAAAACAGCTGAAGAATTTATTTAGCTGCTCAGCCAAAGAGTCACTACTACTAGACAAACTATTTTTATTGCTTTGGGTATTGCTTTCCTGTAATTTGTCGCAGATCTTGCCATACCCAACCAGAGTCTGAGTTCTAAAAAAGATGTTCAATCCTCCGTCTGTATGTAGCTTTAGCATCCTTGATACCCCTTTTCAATTTAGCTCTTGCCTCGCTATACTGTAGCACATCACCAGAATGGAAAGCAGCATGTCTTGCTCTTATAAAAGACACACTTCTCTATTTATCCAGGGCTTGTTGTTAGAGAACACCTGTACTTGTCTGGTGGTAGTGACAACATCAATGCAGCTTTTAATATAAAACAGTACTGTTGAAGTATAAGTGTCAATATTGTCCTCCTCAAACAGTACCAATCAGTGCTCCCAAAGCAATCTTGAAGTTGCTCCGATGCACCCGCTGGCCACAGTTGTATTTCTCTAATTGATGGTCTAATTCTGTTGACAAGAGATCTATATGATGGGATCAAGAACATAGATATATGATCTGGCTGTCCCAGGTGGGGTAAAGGCATAGTCCTGTATCCATGCATGATGTTACTATATATCTGATCCAAGGTATTTTTCCCTCTAGTGGGACAGTCTACGTACTGATAGAACTTAGGGAGGACAGTCTTTAAGATGGCTTGATTGAAATCACCTGCAACCACCAGCACTCCATCTGGGTAGGCCTGTTGCTGTTTGCTAATAGCAGTTAACAGGTGACTCATGGCTGTGGTCCTGTTAGCATCAGGAGGTATATATACTGCAGTTGTTATTACAATGTTAAACTCACGAGGCAGATAAAAGGGGTGGCATTTCACAGCCAAGTATTCCAAATCAGGAGGACAGTGAGTGTCCATTATTTTAACATTTGTGCTCCAGTTGTTTTTTATGTAAACACAAAGTCCCCCTCCTCTGCTCTTCCCAGAGACCATGGTTCTATCCGCTTGATAAACTGAGTGTCCTTGCAATTCAATAGCCTCTCCTGGAATGGTAGGGTCAAGCCACATCTCTGTAAAGACCATAACACAGCAGTCCCGAATGTTTTTCTGCAGAGAGATAGTAAGTTCCAGCTCCTCAATCTTATTAGGGAGAGATCTAACATTTGAAACAATGTACTGAAAGTCTAAAAGTGTATAGGGAAGGAGGCACTATTTGATTTCCTGCCTCATCATTTTGTAGATTATGTCATGTTGAAATATGCCACCAAGGCTTTAGTGGCTGAATGATAGGCCACTAGAAGCAACAAGAAAGAGAATTAACCACCAAAGGTGCAAAGACTAGCTAGGTTGATTGTGTTTCTGGGCATCATTAAGCAGTGATCTTCAAACAGAAGCTAGGAAATCACCTCTCAGAGACGATATACTAGATCCCACATTCAACAGATGATTCTGTGGTCCTTCCAAGAAAAGGCAGATTTGATTCTATTGATCAAATCCATCTTTCCTAGGCATTTTACATATTAGGATATAGAGTGGTAGACTTTCTATGGAAATATAGTCTTATTATATTGAAAGAAACCAATGATTAAGTTTGGTCGGGAAGCATAGGAAATGGGTGTTGCTTGAAACTACAAACATTCCTATTTATTTTCAAACTGCCAGACTAAGAAACAAGAATATTTTCTTACATATCTTACTTATGTAAGTTGGTGTAAGCAATTAGTCAGCAACCAGTTATCACTTTAAATCCATCAATGGAAAGATATTTGACCTGTTCCTCTATCAGCAGAGTAAACTGCCAGCCTATGACGTGAAATTGGTTTCTCCAATATGCATTGCTCAGGATTCAAATTCAACAGGCTATGGGATTTTGGGCACAAGGTAGATAACAGGAGTTTGAGTCTAGTTGTGGAGTATCATCTGATATTTCAGACAGCAATAAATATCCATGCTTGTAGATGAATTGTCAACAGATTTTTATACAGCCACATAAGTTTTGGCAACAACCTTAGACATGTGATTGGATAACATATCCCGATGAAAATAAATCAATAAGACTTCAGCCAAGTCTAAAATCCATGTTAAAATATCTTATTATTATCTTAAATTAAAATTATCATAATTAACATCAATTCCTATAAATGAAAGTTATATGCATATAAGACGTGACTCCTGTCTGGTGATTTTCTAAATTCTACCTTAAAAGTAGAGCAGAGTAAGAGAAACCCTCCTGGGGCTATTAGGCATGATTGCAGGGTCCTTGAATGCCTTGAACACAGATGTTTTGCAAACCAAATTAAGCTCATTTGGAGGACTAAACGTACAAATCCTCACAGTACTGACAGCATAGGGTCACACCTGACAGAATTAGAGACACTTAACTGCATACTGCAGCCTTTCTGGAAACACTTATTGTTTAATAATCAGTCTTAGCTTGTACAGAATAATTAGCTTTAGATCACACAGTACTATATCTAGGTGGGCTGATATTGCAGTTTTTAATTTTATGTTACCTAATAGTGAACCAGCAGTTTGTTTATCTGTTTTTTAATTTCTTTGGACTAAATCTCTAACTTGGAAACTTTGTGTAAGGTGAAATAAGACTCAACAATTTGGATGTCTCCCTGCCCATTGATAGCTTAATTTCAAGTGACCCATGTTCTTCCATCAGTAACTAGCTATCCTATTTTGAACAACTACAAATTAATTCCCAAAAATCACACCACTACTACAGAAGACCTTGTCCTGTTGGCCTACAGAACATCCATAACAGACCATTCAATTGAATCTTATACATTCTGATTCAGACAATCATTAAGAAATGGGGGAAGGCATAGAACATGGCATCTCAAACCATCCAATCTGGTGGAATTATTATTACATTCTATGGCTCTTGTTGTTGCCCACCACCCTTCATTATTTTATCAGACCATGAAAATTATCAACCCATATAAAGCAGTGGTTTGGTTTGGATAACCAAAATTTGGTTATCCAAATTTTTTTACTACCGGTTCTGTGGGTGTGGCGTGGTGAGTATGGTGTGGCTTGGTAGGCGTGGCAAAATCTTCATTCCCACCCCACTCCAGGGAAAAGATACTGCAAAATCCCCATTCCCTCCCCACTCCTGGGGGAAGGATATTGCAAAATCTCCATTCCCACTCCTCTCTGGGGCCAGCCAGAGGTGGTATTTGCCAGTTCTCCAAACTACTCAAAATTTCCGCTACTGGTTCTCCAGAACCTGCTAGATTTCACCCCTGTTATGCCTGCTGTGTAGGCAGCTTTATTCTGAGATGCATTTCCTGCCTCTCTAGGAGTTGCCTTCAGCTGCTCCTGTGAAGTATTTACGGTTCCTGTCGTGTGTGTCTGTGTGTGTGTGTTTATGTAAGTCTTGGTGTATTCAGGTCTTTTCCCGTGTAAGATTGAGAATATTTTGGCAACATTTCGGCAGAATCTCATCTGCCATCATCAGGCCTATGCAAGGGTTCTTTAACAGCAACAGCCATTATTGTTTGTGTGTGTGTGTGTGTGTATATACACACACACATACATATATATATATATATATATATATATATATATATATATATATATATA
>WNWU01013639.1:748582-761155 GCA_012654045.1 Ptyas mucosa | reverse complement strand
ATATATATATATATATATATATATATATATATATATATATATATATACATACATATACATACACACACATACACACACACACACACACATATATGTTCCTATTGATGGCTTATCACTGTTAAAGTGCATTTTGATTAAACTTCTTGAAACAAACACCTCAACAGAATACATAAATGATCAATCCCTCTACTCCTAGTATATTTTCAGTAATTACAAAATAAACTGGGTTACCAAATATGTTTAGGACGCTGCCATAATGCTATCATGAAAACAAACAATGAATTTTGAGCATATTTACAATATTTTGTAAGCCACCACCCAGAACCATTTGCTGATTTGGGCAGCCATATAAATTGAAAATGAATGAATGAATGAATGAATGAATGAATGAAACAAACAAACAAACAAACAAACACATAGACTTTAAACCAGATATTTTTTTATTAGGAATTGTGCCAGAAACATATAACAGAAAATTGAGATATTTGATTGTGAATGTATTGCTAGCAGCTAGAATTGTGTTTGCTAAAAACTGGAAAAATGAGAAAATACCAACACAAGGTGAAGTTATTAAGAAAATCATGGAATGTGCTGAAATGAGTAAATTGACATTTGAAATTAAAGAACAAGAAGATAAACAATATTATAAGATATGGGAGTTATTTTACCAATGGCTAGATACTAAAACATGGAAATGAAATATGAATTATAAAATGAATGTTATAATATGATATGTGATAATTTGGGGGGGGAATGATAATGTCATTGTTAGATAAATGACAAATGATAATAATGATATAAAGATATATATTAGATTGATAATATGAGAAATTGGATACTTAGTAAAATATGAATATGGGGACGAAGCACAAAGGATTTGTAACCGATCGACACAGTTTGTAATTGTTAATGGAAGATGGATTTTTATGTTTTGTTTGTTTAAAAATAAAAAAAATTCAAAAAAAATCAATCAATCAATTATGTAGTACCAAACTGAAAAAAAATATATTTCATCCCATTGCAATTGTATAGCTATTTTAAGTAACGTCTACTTAATGCAATTATTTATTTAATTCAAGTAGTCCTTGAATTACATTTGGAACCAGAAGTTTTATCACTAAACAATCCAGCCATTAAAAGTAACATTGTGTGACCACTTTGCTTGTCGACAGCAATTTTGAGAGTGACTGAACCCTATTGGTAATTACCTGAGGAGTCACTCTGATCCAAGTCACTCCTGGCTTGATTCATCCAGCCCCAAGTTTGGTAGCAGACTGATGCTGCTTCTCCTTCAACCCCCCCACACCCCCCACCACCACCTGCCTATCTCTTTTCCATCATCCCTACCCTTTTGGCTGCCTTGCAGTCTGTTGACTCAATCAGTGTTGCTGCCCTGCACTCACTGGCCCTGCCATCCCTGAGAGGCCCATACAAATGAGGCTGCATGTGTCTAAATGAAACCATGAACAATTGGAGAAGGGATAAAGGCATCCAGGCCAGAAATGGCCTCATGAAGATATAGGAAGTAGCTGTGGCAGGAAGAAGACAATGAAAATCAGTTGAGAACAGCAAGGCTGCCAAGGGCAGCAGCACCAACAAGTTCAAGATGGCAAGAGTAGCAGAGCCAGCAAGTTCAGGATGACAAGGGCAGCAGAGCCAGCAAGTTCAGGGCAGCAGAGCCAGTAAGCTACTGAGTGCAGGGAAGCAAGGGAAGATCAACAGGCTGGCAGGACCAGTGGAGTGTAGGGTAGTCAAAAGGATAGAAATATGGGGGGTGGGGAGAATAGGCAGGTGGGAGAAGTTTAATTGCCCCTGAATACATACGTATGGGCAGGTCAAGTGCCTGAACTTTCATAACTCCAATTTGTCACTGAACAAATGGCGACAACTTCAGCACTATTTGTATATTAAGAAATATTCCGATTATATCCAAATTATATAATCATGGGAAAACTGAAACAATCAAGGTGTAAAGTATATGAATAATGTCTGCAAAAGTTTTCTGTATCTCAAAAGACTTAAGATGGCAGTTTCAGAGTTCCAAGTGTTCATGTATCCATGGGTACTGGAGATTTTTGAAGGAGCCTGTAGCTAAGCTTCTTGTGTTTGCAATACATAGAAAATGTATTTGCTTATTTCCTCTTGGAATGAAGAGTTTGTGTCAGTATTCAATACAACTGTCTGTTTTTATGCTATTTCAAATTTTATCCATTGGCAAGGCAGCCTGCTAAATAATGGAATAATCACCTGGTAAGATTCATTTGCTACTATTTCAGTGTGATTGAAGCAGATGAAAGAGTATGATTAAATTTCTATATTTTTCTGTGATTAAAATAAATGTTTCTACAATTGTGCATGTCTATCTCAGGTCCATTTTTGAAACCCCCTAGGTAAGTGATAGCACATAAACTAACCATGTTCCAAATAATAATAAGTAGTACAGTAAACTCTCCATCACTAGATATCTTCATAAAAAGATACCCATTTTATACATATTTGTCAGATGTGCTTTAATTTGGATTCCTCAGTTGAGAAAGTGTTGGATTCATTGGCCTGATGGAGACTTCCAGGTTTCTGTTTGTGTGTTTTGAGTTTTGTGGAAATATTTCATAATAATTCCTGAAAATTACATTTGCTTTAGTAATGTATGCATAAATGGATATTGATATACGATTCACAAGCTCTTTTGAATCATCTGTACCTTGAATATCATTCTCTCTGGAAAGAATTTCAAGAATGCATCAGCCTGCCTTAAAGCAAAATACTGTCATGTATCATTATCTCCAGTTGTTGCACATAAATATATATGATACTTTAATAAATAATTGGATCGTTACTGTAAATTTTTCCTTCTTTTATTCAGATTAGTCAGGGTCTCTCAATAGGCTCTTGGTCGATGAAGGAAATTTCTGTTGCTACTAAGGGGAAAAAAGTTGGAGACCATACAAATGAGATTCAAGTCCAAATATTCCTTTTTACTTACTCTTTTCATGTATTCAAATTATGAACACATTTTACCTGTTATCTTATATATGCTTGACAAAAGAAATAAATGAATAAATAAATAAATAAATAGTTGCCTGGACAACAGAAAATCTAACTCTCACACTCTATGGTTATGAACTGGTAGCGAATTGTATTGATATGATTAGAAACAGATCCAACTTCATATTTTACAGTACTGTAAGTGCATCATACTTGAAATGTATAATAAAATAATGAATCCAAAATCTATGTCATCTTCTGTTATAGGCAGCAGCCAGCCAATTCACAAAAGCACTAATAACATGTCAAAAAAGATATACTTGATGGGAAGCAGGAATTATTACAAAGGCAGTATAATGGATCATAACAGCTTTCAGGGAAATATATTATTTTGCACTATGATGATAGATTTATTTATTTAACAGTAAGATAGTACATCGTTTCCAAGCAGTTAAAGCAGTTTACATGAAAGCCGAAAAATCAAAGTACTTAAAAGAAGGTCCAAAATTATTGTCTATAAAAATGCTCAAACTCAGCATTTTTTTTCAACAACTGTAAGCTATTATTTCTTCAAAAATGATAGTTTTTCTGTTGTTCAACCAATTTCTTTCTATTGATCATACTACAAATCAACATTCTACTGATTAGATATAAAGCCAGCACTTCTTACTTTTGTTTTTTGTTCTTCTTTATTTCTTAATTACATCATATATACACTAAAAAAAAAATCATAGAAGGGAGAAGGCCTGGACTTTTATACCAAGCTGTTTAATGAGCCAAAATACGACAATCCTCTTTATGAAGTCATCTGTAATAACAGATCTAAAGTTAGAGATTTTCATACCTGCATTAATTTGAAGAAACTGAACAGGCATTCACAATACTGAGAGCAAAAAATAAAAATGCAATAGATATAAGCCAGCAAGAGAAAATGATCACAAATTATGAATAAGAATAGGGATGAAATTAAGTACAGTTAGTCCTCAACTTACAATCACAATTGAATTCAAAATTTCTGTTGCTAAGCAGACAGTTGATAAGTGAATTTTGCTCCAGTTTACGACCTTTCTTGCTACAGTTATTAAGTGAATCACTGCCATTATTAAGTTCCTACCATGGTTGTTAAGTGAATCTGACTTTCCCATTGACTTTGCCTCAGGGATGAAATCCACTTACCTTCACTACTGGTCCGCAAATGGGAGCACTTGCGCAACACCTCTGCGCATGCGCAGGACCTTCTGTGCATGCACAGAGCATCAAAACAGGACGTGATGACATCCAGGTGGGTGGGCGGAGCCTCCCGCCGCTGGCACTACCAGTTTGCCCAAACCGAATAGAACCGGCTGCATTTCACCACTGCTTTGCTTGTCAGAAAGTTACAAAAAATGATCACATGATTCCCAGAACACTGCAACCATCATAAATGAGTCAGTTGCCAAGCATCTGAATTTTGATCACAGGACCATGAAGATGCTGCAATAGTTGTAAATGTGAAAAATGGTCATAAGTCACTTTTTTCAGTGCCGTTGTAACTTTGAACTGTCACTAAATGAACTTTGGTACATTGAAAATTACCTGTAATGTAAATCATGTAAAATACACATATACACACCCATATACACATCTTGATATAGCTGTCAAAGCCAGGAGAGTCCATGGCTTAGAGGTTAATACATCTACCTAATATGCAAATAGCCTGGGTTTGAATCCCAGAAGGGTATGGCTAACTGTCAAGAGCTAAATAGATTGAAATAGATCTATACAAGTCTTCCTTTATTTCTTTGCCAGTAAATATAAATGTAACACAAAAATAGTTTGTCATGAAAGCAGCTGCTTGCGAAGGCTCCTGGATTGGGGCTGAAAGGCAAAAGCAGAAGCAGTATGCTCTGTCCCATATTTGGGTAGCCAGGTTGTCCTGATAAAAAACATGATATATATTCACATCCACTTACTAAAGTTCAATCATTATAAATAATTTCCAGTTATGTTGTTAACAAAGTAAATACCAATATTTGATTAACTAAAAATCATTTCATTCCAAAACTAGATCAAGAATATTTCAGGATATTTCAATATTTCAGGCGACTTCCGGCGGTGACATAGAGTCGTGGCGGCACAGGAGAGAAGCGCTCTCTTTCTGATGCCAGTTTTCTGAGCTTTTGGTGCATTTTTTGGTGAAGACCGATCCTGGAGAGATCGGGAATAAGGAGGGGAAACTTTGGGGGAGGCGAGGAGAGGTGCGATCTCCCGCTGTACCGAGAAGATCCCTCATTCCAGGCTTGGAAGAAGCCAGCCGGTGCGACGAGCACAGCTGGCCCGGAGGCTTGACGAGCCGATTGAGATCATTGGGAGCGGAGGAGTGAGTACAGTGCGAGATTTCCGAGGGTGAGCAGACAGCGAGAGTCAAAAATCCGGGCGATTTGGTGCAAAACTGAGGAGGAAATATTTTTCCGGAGGGGTAGCACGAAAAGAGAAGAACTCAGAGCGTAAAGGTGGCGGCAACTGAAGAGGTGAGCAGAAAGGAAGAGGACGGAACATAACCAGTGGAGAAAGAATAAAAGACACTAAAATAGTGAAAAACGAAGGCGAGGAGAAGTGGATTTAAATCATAGAGACTTAAAGAAAAACGGACAAACTTTGTATCCTCCCCTTTTTTTCCTTTGGTTGCCCTAACGGAAGGAGAGAGGTAGTGTGGCAAAATAAAAAAACAGCAGACTGTGACTAGGCAGATGGGAGATCGCCATACTGAAACAGGGAAAGACCCCAATGTGAAAAAGAAGCAAGTTGGTTTTCCCCTTTGTTGAAAATATAACAAACAAGATTTACAGAACTCATAAAACATTGGAAACATATTGTTCTTATAAAGCCCTCTTTTACTTAAATATATATCCCTAGATATATAGGGAAAGAGCATGGGAAAACAACTACAGCATGACAAAATCGGTGGCCTACAAAGAAAATCATTATAAGATGTGGTATCGATGGCATCTGGCCCCCGCAAGATTAGCGAAAAAGTACCCAAATATAAACCCAACATGTTGGAAATGTAAAGAAGCACAAGGAACTTATTATCACGCTTGGTGGCTCTGCCCAGAAATTAAGAAATATTGGAACAAGATAAAAACATGGATAATCGAAATAACAGGTTATGAAATTGAATTAGAACCAGAAATTTTTTTATTAGGCATGATTAAAAAGAATATTAGAAATGATATAAAATACTTAATACTCCATATAATTATGGCAGCAAGATTAGTATTAGCACAATTTTGGAAAATAGATCGAATGCCAACTGATCAGGAGTTAATACAAAAAATTTACACCTGCGCAGAAATGGACAAACTAACTTTAGAGTTACAGGATAAGGAGGATCAAAATATTATACAATATGGAATAGATGGTATCAATGGATAAATCAGAGAAAGGGAAATGGGTAGAGACGGAATTTAGAAGAAATCAATATAATTAAAAACAGCACTGTCAGAGAAATAGAAAACGAAATATGCCACAGTATGTTGGCATTTATGTACATATGTATATATAATGGAAATTAGTTAGAAATTGTGTATTGTATATGTAAGTTTGTCTCTTGATTAAGAGAAATTTGTATGTTTTAAATGGTTTTATAAATGAATAAAGTTTTGTTTTTAAAATTAAAAAAAAAGAATATTTCAGGAAATTCAGTAAAAAGGTCGTATTTTTAATTGAAACAATGAACACCTTCAGCTTATATAAGAATTTATGCCAACTAGAATCTTTGCCAATGAGCTATTGAATTGGTAAAGGAGGCTGAAAAAAAATTCTAGTTGTGATAAACCTCCAACACAGTTTTGGAAAGAAAAGAAATATCCAATTATAAGCATCATTATTTACATTTATGAAATACTACTCATAGCTCATCACAACAAAGAGCGAAGAATTCATAGATGGACCTGTTGATGCAATGACAACTAAGAGCACAGCCTTCCAAATAAATAAATGTCAAAGTCATGAAACTTCAGCTTCAACAATCTTCTCAATTATTGCTGTCAGCATCAAAGAAAGGCCCTACATTGCACTTAATATATGAAAAGGAAAAGAAATATAGAATATTTCCTGAGTATAAAGAACAACAGCACTAATCAAATGGGCTCTGAAAATAAATAACTGCTGCAAGATAGAGATGAAGTCATGAGTATGTGAAAGGTTTCAGTGATATGAGAACAAAAAATATTAGCAAGAATGTTTATTATGTGGCTAAAAATCTGGAATGTCTTAATCATTATAAGCTTTATTTCTACTGAGTAAAGGACTTTTTTACTGCTATTTGCTATTGATACTGATACCTAGTGGTGGGTTCCTCCCGGTTTGGCCCAGTTCCACCGAGCCGGTAGCAGTGATGCCCCCCGCCCCCTCACCCACCCCCCATGTTATTCTTACCTTTTATTTGGCCACACCCCCAATCTATTGCTGCCTCCTGAGTCCCAGCTGATGGCTAGAGGGAAAAAAACTGTTTAAACTCTTGCGTGGGGCTTCAAAGGGCCACCCTACAGGTGATCAGGGTTAAAAGAAAACAAATGAGTATACCAGTGCCTGCAAAAATAAATGGGTAGACCAGTGCCTGCAAAAATACATGAGTAGATCAGTGCCTGCAAAAATAAATGGGTAGATTGGTACAGCTCTGCAAGCAGTTAAAAGCCTGGTAGACCAGAACCTCTGCTAAATCCTAAACAATTGTCACATGACCATCAAGCCACACCCACAAAATAAGCCACACCCACAGAACCAGTAGTAAAAAAAAATTAGAACCCACCCCTGCTGATACCGTCTATTGAACCTTCAGTCTATAAGGTTAAGACTTGAAGGTTCAGATATATTAGATGTGTCTACATAATGATATTATTGGGATCCAATAGCAGGCAAATTTATAGAAGAAAAAAAAGCAGAGCAGATATGACCACAAAGGAGCAACAAGAATACACCCCAAATCTTCAAGCAATATCTTTGCTGTGATCCTGTCCAAAAGAGTAGGAGAGCAAAAGTAGATAGATGGGAACTCATCAAATTTGCAGATGACACCAAGCTGGCAGGAATAGCCAACAATCCAGAAAACAGGCTTAAGCTACAGAAGGATCTTGGCAGACTTGAACATTGGGCACTATCTAACAAAATGAAATCCAATGGTGAAAAAAGTAAGGTTCTACATTTAGGCAAGAAAATCAAAATGCACAGGTACAGTATATGTGGTACCTCACTCAATAGTAATAACTGTGAGAGAGATCTTGGAGTCCTAGTGGACAATTATTTAAATATATAGGTGGTGGTGCCTACGAGGCGTTGACTTTCTCCGGATGTTGGTGGAAGCGAGGGACTAACAACCGACTATGATAGACATAGATAGATGGGGAGAGGCTAATAACCTGGACCTGTTAGGGACTGGTTCCTCTATTCTCTACAGGAATCCGGAGGCCCCCTGAATTGGGGACTGCAGACTAGGATTTAAATTTGACTAAAGACCTAAGGACAGGAAAAGGCTAGAGGATGACCAAGGACTATTTGGATTACCTCGGACCATACCCCCCCCTTCTTTGCCCTATGCTGGCCTTTTATGATCTCTACCCCAGCTGCCTTTTGCCTCGTAAACCACTTTTCCATCTTTCCATATGTCATCAAACTCTACCCCCTGGTTTACTATTTACCATCTATTTCTGCCTCCTGGACTGGCTTATTCCATCTATATATTCCATCTATGCCCCGGACTATTGGACAAATGGACAGCCATGTCGTGGATTCTGAGGGAGTCTGGATTTTTACTACCATTTTAACAGAAGGGATAGTTCTTCGATCTTTTTTCTTACAACATATTCCATCTGACCAGACATCGTGAGAGGATGCCTGGAAGAAATACCCCTAGATTATACTGAAATAGCATAAAACTCCTCCCACTGTCATGAGAGGACAGTGGAATCCAATTACCCACGCTTCTAAATTTGTGGCCTTTGTCCTTAGACTTTTCGACTCTATAGTACCCTTGCCGGAGGTCATTTACACCTGTCCCGTTTATAGATGTATTCAACCATTGAACTTCTTGCTCTGTGAGACTCCCCCCTCTCACAGGTTTGGCCATCCACATTATCGAGGGCCTACCTTGATGACGGGTTTTGGATCCCGAGAGGTGGCATGCAGCAAAAAGGGGACTGAAGAGTTTCCTTTCCAAATTTTTATCTAAATTTTTAAGGGGCCCTAGGGAGAAGGATAATCGGATTGGAAATAGGGTTGTGGGTTTGGGGGGATAACCCACTGAGGGAGGGTCCAGGACAGGCTGGGGGTCAGGGCACGGGGGACACAGGACTCCGGGTTGATGAGGAGGTTAGAGCTCGCAACGAGGGCCAATACATCAGTACTGTGAGTGGGAGGGGCAGATATGGCAGGAGCAGGGGACCAAACCGGATTATGGGAATGCGCACCCGCTGTCTCCGAGCGGTGGCGCGCTCCGACCCCCAATGCTCCTCTCGTTCCCCAGGTAGTTCAGATTCTCAGGCCCTTGACCTTCGGTTGATGTTGTGCAATGCCAGATCCGTTGTAAATAAGGCCCCCCTTATTTGTGATCTTGTTCAGGATGGGGGAGCAGATCTGGCAGGAGTCATGGAGACCTGATTGGGCCAAGAGGGGGGAGTCCCCCTCATTGAAATGTGCCCTCCTGGCTTCCGTGCATTGCATCAGCCAAGGTCACAGGGTAGGGGCGGGGGGTGGTGGTTATCATAAAAGAAGGACTTAATCCGAAGGAGGTCACTGTTCTTCAGATTGCTGGATGTGAGTCCCTCCTGGTGAAGTGGGGTCATAGAGTACAGGTGGGTTTGCTGATCACGTACCTGGCTCCCTGCCACGTGGCAGTGGCCCTGCCCGAACTGCTCAACGTTATAGCCGGGGTGGCGGTTGATACCCCAAGGCTTATGGTCATGGGGGATTTCAACCTGCCATTCATCGGTGAAGCGTCTGAGACAGCGAGGGAGTTCATGGCTTCCATGACGGCTATGGACCTGACCAAATTAGTGCATGACTCCACTCACACAGGGGGAAACACTCTAGACTTGATTTTTGTCTTTGGTCAGTGTCTGAGTGATCTCGATATCGGGGATATAGTAACTGAACCCTTGTCGTGGTCGGATCATTCCCTCCTTCGCTTTGACCTTCGAACCGCTACACCCATCGCAGGGAGGCGGAACCGATGAAATGGTTCCGCCCTAGGTGCCTGATGGACCCGGAGCGGTTCCAGACAGAGCTTGGGCCATTTCCTGAGTCTCTGACTCACAGCTCGACCGAGGATCTGGTGGCCGCCTGGGATAGGGCGGCTGCCGGAGCCGTGAATCGAGTCATGCCTTTGTGGCCTCTGACTCGATGCTGGTCTCACTTAGCTCTTTGGTTCACTGAGGAGCTGAGGGAGATGAAGCATCAGAAAAGATGTCTGGAGAGTGATTGGAGGGCCAGCCGAACTGAATCTGACCGAACATTGATAAGATCTCACATTAGGACTTATCTAGTGGCAATAAAAGCGGCAAAATTTAACTATTTTTCCACTCTTATTGCATCATCAGATAACCGCCCAGCCACACTGTTTAGGGTGACCCGCTCCCTGCTCCTTCAGGAGGCGCGGGAGGACCCCTTGGAGGGTAGAGCTGAGGATTTTGTACAATATCTGTATGATAAAATCGCTCAGATTTGGGAACACCTGGACTCTGACATAGTAGACTCAGGGGAAGGGATGGAGACAGGTCTTGAGAATATTATATGGGAAGAGTTTGATTCTGTGACTCTCGAAAACATGGACAGGATACTGGGGAGACTGAATGCTACCACATGTTTATTGGACCCGTGTCCCTCCTGGTTGGTGCTGGCCTCTCAGGAGGTTACACAAGGCTGGCTCCAGGGAATCATAAATGCTTCTCTGAGTGAGGGTGTTTTTCCTACTGCCTTGAAAGAGGCAGTGGTGAAACCTCTCCTCAAGAAGCCTTCCCTGGACCCAGCAGTATTGGCTAATTACCATCCAGTCTCCAACCTTCGCTTTGTTACGAAGGTTGTTGAGTGTGTGGTGGCACGACAACTCCCCCAGTACCTGGATGAATCGGCTTATCTAGATCCGTTCCAGTTGGGCTTCAGGCCTGGGTACAGCACGGAAACGGCATTGGTCACATTGGTTGATGATCTCTGGAGAGCTTGGGATAGAGGTTGCTCCTCTGTCCTGGTCCTATTAGACCTCTCAGTGGCTTTTGATACCATCGACCATGGTATCATGCTGCACCGGTTGGAAGAGTTGGGAGTGGGGGGCACCGTATTGCGATGGTTCTCCTCCTTTCTCTCTGACCGGTCGCAGACTGTGTTGACAGGGGGGCAGAGATCGACTCCGAGACCCCTTGCATGTGGGGTGAAACAAGGGTTGGTTCACTCACCCCTCCTGTTCAACATTTATGTGAAGCCACTGGATGAGATCATCCGTGGTTTCGGGATGAAGTACCACCAGTACGCTGATGACACCCAGCTGTACATCTCCACCCCAAACCACCCCAATGATGCCCTTGAAGTGATGTCCCAGTGCCTGGAGGCCTTACGGATCTGGATGGGGAGAAACAGACTCAGGCTAAATCCATCCAAGACCGAGTGGCTGTGGTTTCCGTCATCCCGTTATAGTCAGTTGGCACCATCACTGACTATTGAGGGTGAGTCATTGGCCCCCACAGAGAGGACTCGCAACTTAGGTGTCCTCCTGGACTCACAGTTGTCTTTAGAAGAACACCTGATGGCTGTGGCCAGGGGAGCTTTTTATCAGGTCGGCCTGATACGCCAGTTGCGTCTCTTTCTGGATCGGGATTCATTAAATACAGTCAGTCATGCCCTCGTCTCTTCCTGCATGGACTACTGCAATGCTTTCTACATGGGGCTCCCCTTGAAGAGTACCCAGAGGCTCCAGTTAGTCCAAAATGCAGCCGCGCGGATTGTTATGGGAGCAACGTGGCACTCCCATGTGGCTCCCCTCCTGCGTGAGCTGCACTGGCTCCCTGTGATCTTCTGGGTGCGCTTCAAGGTTTCAGTTACCATCTTTAAAGCGCTCCATGGCTTAGAACCGGGATATCTACGAGACCCCCTTCTGCACCAATAGCCTCCCACCGACCAGTACGCTCCCATAGAGAGAGACTTCTCAGGGTGCCGTCAGTCAAACAGTGTCGACTGGTGGCCCCCAGAGCCTTCTCTGTGGGAGCGCCCACCATCTGGAACGAGCTGCCCTTGGTGATACGGATAATCCCGGATCTTCGGGCTTTCCGCCGTGCCCTCAAAATATTTCTATTCAAGCAGGCCGGCCTGACCTAACCTCGTTTAAAACTACTTTAAATTTTTAAACTTGAATCTGCCCTATAAATTTGAGATGTTTAATTTAATTCTATTTCTGAACCAAACTATTTAACTGTATTTTTGATCAGTTTTTGAATTTAATCTGTATCACATGTATTCTTCGTTTAACTGTTCACCGCCCTGAGTCCTTCAGGAATAGGACAGTATATAAATTAAATAAACAAATAAACAAATAAACAAATAAACAAATAAACAAATAAACAA
>WNWU01013639.1:723991-748572 GCA_012654045.1 Ptyas mucosa | reverse complement strand
TAAACAAATAAACAAATAAACAAATAAACAAATAAACAAATAAACAAGAGCCAGCAGTATGCTGCAGCTGCCAAAAAAGTCAATACAGTTCATAAACAGAGAGATAGAATCAAGATCACATGAAGTGTTAATACCATTTTATAATGCCTTGATAAGGCCACACTTGGAATATTGCATCCAGTTTTGGTCATCACAATGTAAAATATGTTGAGACTCTAGTAACAGTATAGAGAAAAACAACAAAGATGATTAGGGGACTGGAGGCTAAAACATATAAAGAACGGTTGCTGGAATTGGGTATGTCTAGTTTAATGAAAAGGACTAGGGGTGAGATGATAGCACATTCCAATATCTCAGGGACTGCCACAAAGAAGACGGAATCAAGCTATTCTCCAAAGTACCTGAGGTTAGGACAAAAAGCAATAGGTGGAAACTAATCAAGGAGAGAAGCAACCTAGAACTAAGGAGAAATTTCCTGATAGTTAGAGCAATTAATCAGTGGAACGACTTGCCTCCAGAAGTTGTAAATATTCCAACACTGGAAGTTTTTAAGAAGAGATTGAATAACCATTTGTCTGGAAACAGCACAGAGAACCATCCCGCAAGGAATGCATGGCCTTGCTGGCTCCTCTTCCGTGTTCCTGTGCATACATGCGCACTGGTCAGCTGCCCGTCACATGCACAAGAGCAGTGAAATCCAGAAGAGCGGCGTTCCATCGCACATGCATAATCTGGTACCCAAACTTCCAGGTTTACGTCATGCACATGCGCAATGGCCAGCTGTTCGTCGGGTGCACATCCATGCCGGAAACCAGAAGTTTGGGTGCCAGCTCATGCATGTGCAACAGACCACCGCTCTTCCAGGTATCGGCACTCCTGCACACGCAAAGGCCAGTGGGGCCACACGGCCCAGGCGGGAGGGTTTCGCATGCCATTTCCAGCACACAGGCTGGCATGCAGTGACATAAAAGGCTATCCATCACTGGTATAGGGTTTCTGCCTAAACAGGAGGTTGAACTAGAAGACTTCCAAGATCCCTTCCAATTCTGTTCTGTTCTGTTCTGTTCTGTTCTGTTCTATATACATAAGATAACCCGCCACTGGAATTTAGTCAATGCCTAGAGAATGAGGCCTGATTCAGGAACTACATTCTATTTATCCCTAATGTCATTTACACATATGTAGTTTACAGAACCATTTTATTTTATTGGTTTTGAATATCCCCAATTTAGATTCAGTGGATACCATAATTTGCTAAGCTAAAAATCATTCCATTTTGATCTTTGTTTGGAAAGCGCTTCAGCCTCCTAATCATTTTTAGTTCGTTTTTTTTTCCTGTACCTGTTTTGGCTTTAAACATAACCCTTTTTATTTTCTAAACCAAAGACTTTAATTCATCTTAAATTAATAAGAAACTTCACTTTCTTTTTAATGCAGCTGAATCCATGAGAAATCACCGAAAAAGATCTTATTTGTTGTACTGCTAACAGCACACAGTTAAAATATATATAAATAAGACTAGATTATAGTATTTTAAGAGATAATTTTACAGAGTGTGTCTGACTTGTTTGTTAACCAACTCTATCATTTTATTATCTTACTTAAATATATTCATTCTAGTAGAATTATATTGCAAGGTAGTAGTTTAATTTTAATACAAAAAAAACTTAAAATAAACTATTCTCACTAATATAGGTAATGATGGTTAACTTTACTGAACATATTGTGCATGTGAAATAAATAGTAGTTCATAATATCAAAAGCTTGTTAAATTATTTCAATCTAATGTTTTCTATATGCTTTTTTTAATGTAATTACTGTAAACAGTACTGTACAGGAGTTCTGGTGGCACAGCAGACTAAAGCACTGTTATTAACATCAGCTGCCTGCAATTACTACAAGTTCAAATCCCACCAGGCGCAAGGTTGACTCAGCCTTCCATCCTTTCTAAGGTAGGTAAAATGAGGACCCAGATTGTGGAGGCAATAAGCTGACTTTGTATAAATATACAAAAGTATGAAGGCTGTTGCTTAACGCATTGTAAGCCATCCTGAGTCTCCAGCGAAGGGAGGCATATAAATCAAATTAAAAACAAAAAAACACACAGTGAGGCTTTTTTTAAAAAGAAAATCCCTTCTGTAACATTATGGTTAGAAAAGGTTCAGTACACCAGTATCAAACAGTCAAACCACGGGTGAAATGCTACTAATTCACTCCAATTGGGGCAAACCAGTAGTAATAAAAACTACCGGTTCGGGCAAACCGGTACTTTAAAAAAGCTACTGGTTTGGTTGAACCAGTAGTTTAAAAACCTATCAGTTCAGGCGAACCAGTAGTTAGCTACCAGTTCAGTCGAATCTGTAGTTTAAAAAAGCTACTGGTTCCTCCGAACTAGTATTTCCAATGATCAGCTGTGCTGCAGGGTTTAGCTTTGCTGGAAAGAAGGAAAACCTGCTTTCTAGCAAAGCTAAATCACGTAGCACAGCTGATCCCCTCCTCCCGCTGTTCTACTTACCTTCCCAAGCCTCTTTTTAGCATGCATTGTGTATGCGCACGCGCAGCACACATGTGCATGTGCATGCAGCATGCATTTGGCACGCACTGCTCATGCACAGTCAACGAACCAGTAGCAAACTGGTTCAAATTTCACCACTGAGTCAAACTCTCGTTTCTTAGCTATTTTGGGGCTTTTTAAAATAAATATTTAAAATTACTATATTTAAATCAAATAAGCCAGAGCAGAATTACGTTCACAGTAAATTCATACTATTCTTATTCAGAGGCAGTAATTTTTTCAATCTTTTTATTCAAATTCTCCTGTACATTTCATAGCAGCAAAGGAAGTAATTACCCTTTAAAAAGTTTTAAAATGAGGGCAGTCTCAGGATTAAGATGTTGGACTAGAATAGGGAAGCAGAACCTAAATCTATTCTCAGCCATAAAAACTCACTAGATGAATTTGGACCAGTAATTGTCTCTAACATTGTCTCTAACATACTTCACAAGCTTCGGGCAGAAATAAAAAAGGATGACTATCTTGTATCAATTTCTCAAGGAAAATAAGAATATAAAACTGCAAATAAAAAAGGGATAATGTTGCCATTCCCTGCAGCTCTAGCAAGGCTGTTAGAAATAATAGTTTGCTTCTTCTTTACCAGTAATAAAGGTCTGTTTTGCTACAGTTCTAACCAATCTTACAGAGGTTGTATGTTCTGCACTTTGATTTAAATGAGCATGTAAAGCAAATAATAATTAAAATGTAGAACACATTAGATGCATAAATAATCCCAATCAGCATCAATACAATACAGATTTATGCAGGTCTTCTCAGATTTAACTGTGTTCACTCATGAGCAGGATTACAATGTAAAGTATACATTTCACACTATAAAAATTCTATTGCAATACTGATTTATTTTGGCATGACGCTCTGTAAATCATTGGTATGATTTACAGAACTACCATCCTATGTCCAGATCAATTACACAGATCAGGAGAGGTCCCAATTATCTTAACAGTGAGACATATTACAGAACACAGATTTTTTTTTTTAGGATTAATATACCAATTTGTATGTTTAAGTATTTATCTGTACATGAACTAAACAAGTTGGAGCAGTAGCTATTTCAGACAGGCCAAACAGAGAGCTGTCATTTTAACTGTTTGGAAGTATATTCCAAGGCAAAGGATATATTATTTAACTGAATAATTTGTATTATCTACTTTGACAATTTTATAAAGATCCGTCAGGAAAGAAAGAAAAAACTTATTAAAAATCCAGCGTTTATTGCTATAGAATGATGTAATTAGTATCCAAAATACTATACTGAACTCTTTTTTTTTGGCCAAGGGAATGTGTTTCTTATTATTAGTGTCACCTTATACAGTAAAATAAAACCTTAAGTACCATAAATGTGTCCTTTTGACTTGAGAAGCAATTCAGGTATGATATTCTTCTAAATAAAGAATTAAGTACAAGAATTTCAATTCCTGTTTATTTGTGCTATGAGAATAGTTTACTGAATTCCAAAAATGGGTAAGAATTGTTATGGTAAGGAGAGGATAACTGAATATTTCCAGCTAGGCTAGCTTACTCCTCAGTTCTTTCTTAAAATCCTGTTTCTGAATAAATTGTTGGGGGGAGGGGGAATCCTGTGATATAAACATGAATGTGATATAAACATTAAGTACTTTCATCTGCCTTGTCCTCCCTAATTGTCCTTGCCTTATCCGATGCTCTTTAGCTCAAATGTGAATCATTATAGAAAAATACATCCTTTCCCAAGTATCCCAAGTATATGGGATATTTATAAAGAAGGTTCTTTATTTATTTATTTATTTATTTATTTATTTTTATATGCCACCCTTCTCCTGAGACTCAGGGCGGCTTACAATGTGTTAAGCAATAGCCTTCATACTTTTTGTGTATTTATACAAAGTCAGCTTATTGCCCCCACAAACCAGGTCCTCATTTTACCCACCTTAGAAAGGATGGAAGGGAGGGACTTCCGGCGGTGACGTAGAGTCGTGGCGGCACAGAAGAGAAGCGCTCTCTTTCTGATGCCGGTTTTCTGAGTTTTTGGAGCCTTTTTTGGTAAAGACCGATCCTGGAGAGATCGGGAATAAGGAGGGGAAACTTCGGGGGAGGCGAGGAGAGGTGCAATCTCCCGCCGTACCAAGAAGATCCCTCATTCCAGGCTTGGAAGAAGCCAGCCGGTGTGACGAGCACAGCTGGCCTGGAGGCTTGACGTGCCGATTGAGATCACTGGGAGCGGAGGAGTGAGTACAGTGCGAGATTTCCGAGGGTGAGCAGACAGCGAGAGTCAAAAATCCGGGCGATTTGGCGCAAAACTGAGGAGGAAATATTTTTCCGGAGGGGCAGCACGAAAAGAGAAGAACTCAGAGCGTAAAGGTGGCGGCAACTGAAGAGGTGAGCAGAAAGGAAGAGGACGGAACATAACCAGTGGAGAAAGAATAAAAGACACTAAAATAGCGAAAAACGAAGGCGAGGAGAAGTGGATTTAAATCATAGAGACTTAAAGAAAAACGGACAAACTTTGTATCCTCCCTTTTTTTTCCCCTTTGGCTGCCCTAACGGAAGGAGAGAGGTAGTTTGGCAGAATAATAAAAAAAAAAAAAAACTGCAGACGGTGACTGGGCAGATTGGAGATCGCCATACTGAAACAGGGAAAGACCCCAATGTGAAAAAGAAGCAAGTTGGTTTTCCCCTTTGTTGAAAATATAACAAACAAGACTTACAGAACTCATAAAACATTGGATACATATTGTTCTTATAAAGCCCTCCTTTACTTAAATATAGATAACTGTGATTGATATTTATTAGAATTGATTAAGAATTACAGCGATACTTGTTTAGCAATAATAAAGTAGCATATAAAATAATATATAGTAAGCTAGAATATTTGAGAACTATATAATTATAGTGACTTAGAAGAAATCATTGGGAAGTAATTAAATTTAATTAAATTTGAACAAAAAAATTTTTTATTTGTGATTTTAGATAAATTAAGTATTATAATTATTAACCATTAAGTATTAAGTTTGTGATTATTTAAACTACATATTTATACATACCTATACATATTTATATCTATTTAAACCTATAATATTTATTTATATCAACGCATATTAGGATTATATTGTAATATTTATATTATACTTAAATTTATAGTACTGTTACATTTTTTATGAAGATTTTATAGAGATAACTAACTGGTCAAAGGAAACTTACTTAAAGAAAAGAGAAAAAGATAATTTAAAATTTTGGATGGTGATTTGGGAAAAAGTTGATAAAATATTGGAGGAACAATACAGAATTTTGAAAGAAATTACAAGCACTACTACAACAACGTTGAAAACGGGAAAGAAAACAATACCAACTTTAGCAGGAACATCGGCCTCCCCGGTGTCACAGAAAACATTGGAGGGAATGTTTGCATCAGAAAAGCAATCAAGCATCCCTGGTATGCCAACGATGCAAGCTACATTAATGACAATCCAAGAAACAATGGTCAAACTACAAGAATGCATGACCAGAAATCATGAACAATCTAGAAAAGATATGGATGAGGTAAAGAGAGAAGTTAAGAATGACATTCAAAAGATTGATGAAAAAATGGATCTGATACAAGAAATTATTCAAAAAAATGATCAAAGAATAAAAGAAATAGAACAGAAGACCGAATTGACAGAAGGAAAGTTGGAAGCATTGGATACAAAAATGATGGGACTAAATAAGGAACTCGAGAATACAGTAGCGCAATTGGAAATGGAAAAGGCAGCATTTTTCCTACGTTTCCAAAATGTAGTGGAAGAGAGGGAGGAAGACCTGACGATGATAATGGCAGAGATGATAGCGGAGTCTCTCCAAAGAGAAAGGGAAGAAATAATAAATGAATTAGATGAAGTGTACCGGGTACACACAAACTACGCCCGGCAACACAAACTCCCTCGGGAGGTACATATAAGATTTGTAAGAAGAAAGGTGAGGGATATTGTATATAAAATAACGAAGGATGAACCTATGTACAATAGGAATAAAGAAATAACAACTTTGAAACAAATCCCTAAAAGAATAAGAGACTTGCGGAAAGAGTACTGGTTTCTGGCCACGCTGCTAAATAGAAGATACATACCATTCAGATGGACGCCGCCGGAAGGGATGTTAGTAACGTGGCAGGGAAGGAAAATAAAGGTGGATTCGCAGGATAAAGCGAGGGAATTATATGATCAAATGATAGGAAATGAGGAAACAAGTGACAGTAAAGAAGGAGGAGGAAGGAATATAAAAGGAAAGCAGAGACGGGAACGTGAAAGAACTCCACCAGAAGGAGGAAAAGAAAAAGAAGGAGACACTCAGGAGGAAGGAGGAGTGCAAACAAGAGGCCAAAAAAAAGAACAAGAAGAAACAAAGAAGAAACAACAACAGGAAAGTCAGTAAGACATGGAAAGAACATTAAAAATTTTGTCAGTGAATGTAAACGGACTCAACTCACCATCCAAACGACACCAAATTTTCAAAAAAATTCTGAAACAAAAATTGGATATAGTGTGCCTCCAGGAGGTACACGTAAGAAAACAAGACATAAAATATATACAAAATAAGAAATTAGGTAAAGTATATTCATCTTTGGCAGAAGAAAAAAAAAGAGGAGTAGTGGTATATATAAAGGAAGGAATAGATAGCGATATAAGATATATAGATACTGAAGGTAGAATAGTGATGATAGAGTTAAGACTTGATTTCAAAAATATGTTATTGGTAGTAATATACGCACCAAACAGTAAACAACTAGAATTCTATAGAAAAGTGCATGAGAAAATTATGGATCAAAAAATGGAAAATGTATGTCTGATTGGAGATTTTAATGCCATTTTAGATGTGAGAAAAGATTATAAATGTACCCAGCAAAATAAAAATAAGAAAAATGTATTACCCAGGACTTTTACAGATATGGTGGAAGAGTTAAACATGATAGATAGTTGGAGGTTCCATAATCCTGAAACCAAGCAATTTACATACTACTCGAACCCGCACAAGTCCTGGTCTAGGTTAGACATGGCATGGGTATCTAGCATATTAATGAGGGAAATAGAAGCGGTGGAAATTCTACCAAACGAGTGGGCGGATCACAACCCATTAATGATGACGTGGAAGGGGCATCAAAGAAAGAAAAATAGATGGACAATGAATACTCAGTTAATAAAAGAAAAAGAATATAAGAAATATATGGAAAAGGAACTAGAACTATTTTATAAGGAGAATGTGAAACAACACACCTCTCTACAAAATTTATGGGACACTACTAAGGCATATGTAAGAGGCCTTACAATAGCATATAATGCAAAACGTAGAAAAGAGAGAGAAATAGAATATAACAAATTACAAGAAGAAATTCAAAATTGGGAGAGTAAATTGCAAAGAAAACCAGGAGATGAACAAACAAGAGTAAAATGGATAGCGGCAAAACATAAGTTAAATATATTAGAACAAGGGCAATATGTAATGACTCTAAAATATATAAGGCAGAATTATTTCGAACACGCAAATAAACCGGGGAGGTGGTTAGCATACAGGCTGAGAAAGGAAAGAGAAAAAAGAATAATTCAGAAATTACAAGATGAGGAGGGGAGGATCCAACAAAGTATAGAGAAGAAAAAGGAAATAATACTCCAATATTACCAAAAACTTTATGAGAAGGATATAGTAACAACGGAGGAAATTGAACATTACTTAAAAGGAAAGGGAGTACAAACATTAACGGAGGAAGAAAAAGAGTTATTAGACAGGGAGATTACGGCAGGTGAATTAAAAGAAGCACTGAAAAGACAGAAAAATAATAAAACTCCGGGGACCGATGGTCTTCCAACGGAGTTCTATAAAACATTTGGAGAATCATTAAATGGAATACTATTAGAAGTATATAACGAAGCCCTGATGGAGGCAAAATTACCAAACACATGGAAAGAAGCGTATATTTCTCTAATACCGAAAGAAGGGGCAGATGCCACCTTAATAAAAAACTATAGACCGATTTCTTTGTTGAACACCGATTACAAAATTTTTATGAGTATAATTGCTAATAGGTTGAAAAAAAATATTACATAACAAAATACATCAGGACCAAAATGGTTTTTTACCCACAAGACAAATAAAAAATAATTTAAGGATGGTAATGGATGTTTTAGAATATTATGAGATGCATCCAGAGAGACAGGTGGCCCTGATCTTTCTGGATGCACAAAAAGCGTTTGACCAAGTAAACTGGCAATTTATGAAACAACAAATTAAAAATATGAATTTTGGTGAGAAATTTACAAAAATGATAACATCAATATACCAGGACCAAAAAGCATGTATTTTGGTAAACGGGGACCCAACGAAATTTTTTGGAATAAATAAAGGAGTAAGGCAGGGATGCCCACTATCGCCCCTACTTTTTATCTTAACGTTGGAAAATTTGTTAATTAGAATTAGGGCAAATAAAGAAATACAAGGATTAAAGATTAAGAGAGAAGATTACAAGGTCCAAGCCTTTGCGGACGATCTTGTATTCTTCATCGAAGATCCAATAGAAACAACCCCCAAATTAATAAAAGAAATTGAAACTTTTGGAAAAGTAGCAGGCCTAAAAATCAACAAAGAAAAAACGAATATGATAATAAAAAATATGACAACAAAACAAGTAGAGAAATTAGTAAAAGATTCAGGATTACAGGCAGTCAAAAAAGTCAAATACTTAGGGATAAATCTGACAGCTAGAACAGTAACAATAAAACAGGATAATTATGAACCTTTAGTCCAGAAAATAAAAGAGGATTTGGATAAATGGGGGAAATTAAGACTATCCTTACTGGGGAGGATAGCAGTGATAAAATCAAATATACTTCCAAGACTCCTTTATTTATTCCAAACGATACCAATAAAATTAGACAAAAAATTCTTTGATAATTTGGATAAAATAACAACAAATTTTGTGTGGGAAGGGAAAAAATCAAGAATAAAATTAAACATATTACGAGATGACAGAATTAGAGGCGGATTTGGTTTCCCGGCATGGCAAAAATATTATAAAGCAGCAAGCTTGTTATGGATTAAGGAATGGATAACCCTGGAGAACCAAAGATTGTTAAATCTGGAAGGACATGATCTAATGAAGGGATGGCATGCTTTTATTTGGAATTCTGGAAATAAAATATATAAACATTTCAACAACCATACTATTAGAAAATCCTTAATTAATACATGGCAACAAATTCTACATAAACATTATATAAAAATTCCTGGTTGGTTATCAACAATAGAAGCAATTACTCACCCCAATATACTATCAAAACAAAAAATATTAAGATATAGAGAAGTACTGGATACGCAGGGGAAATTAAAAACTAGGGAAGAACTAAAAGAACAAGGAATAGCAATAGACTGGTGGCCCTACTCACAAATAAAAACAAGATATAGGAAGGATCAGGAGGAGGGAGGAATAGACTTAAAACAAAATCGATTAGACAAATTATTAGAATCTAAAGAAGGGAAATTAATTTCGAAAATATATAAATATCTACTCGAATATGATTTGGCAGAAGAATTGGTTAAAGGGCAGATGATAGCGTGGGCGAGGAATATTGGCCACAGTATACAGCTGGAAGAATGGGAAAGAGCATGGGAAAACAACTACAGCATGACAAAATCAGTGGCCTACAAAGAAAATCATTATAAGATGTGGTATCGATGGCATCTGGCCCCCGCAAGATTAGCAAAAATGTACCCAAATATAAACCCGACATGTTGGAAATGTAAAAAAGCACAAGGAACTTATTATCACGCTTGGTGGCTCTGCCCAGAAATTAAGAAATATTGGAATAAGATAAGAACATGGATAATCGAAATAACAGGTTATGAAATTGAATTAGAACCAGAAATTTTTTTATTAGGCATGATTAAAAAGAATATTAGAAATGATATAAAATACTTAATACTCCATATAATTACGGCGGCAAGATTAGTATTAGCACAATTTTGGAAAATAGATCGAATGCCAACTGATCAGGAGTTAATACAAAAAATCTACACATGCGCAGAAATGGACAAACTAACGTTAGAGTTACAGGATAAGGAGGACTCAAAATATTATACAATATGGAATAGATGGTATCAATGGATAAATCAGAGAAAGGGAAATGGGTAGAGATGGAATTTAGAAGAAATCAACATAATTAAAAACAGCACTGTCAGAGAAATAGAAAACAAAATATGCCACAGTATGTTGGCATTTATGTATATATGTATATATATAATGGAAATTAGTCAAAAAGTGTGTATTGTATATGTAATTTTGTCTCTTGATTAAGAGAAATTTGTATGTTTTAAATGGTTTTATAAATGAATAAAGTTTTGTTTTTAAAATTAAAAAAAAAAAAGAAAGGATGGAAGGCTGAGTCAACCTTGAATCATTATGAGAAAAATTGTACAATATGCCATGTTATTACCGTGTTTCCCCAAAAATAAGCGCTGTCTTATATTTTTTTTGAACCCTGAAATAAGCGCTTGGCCTTATTTTCAGGGAGGTCTTATTATTTTGTGGTGCCTGGAGCAAGACGGTGCTCCTATTGCCATCTTACCTGATTTCCAGCTCTGTCTCCCTAACCCTAACTAGACCAGCTGCACATGCGTTTATTTTGGGGGGGGGTTATTTTCGGGGACGGTCTTATTTGCAGGAAAACACAGTATAATGCTTCATCTTCCTTTGTCTTTGGTGTCAGCAAGTGGTCTCTTAATAAGGATATAAACTATTTCAATCAAAGAATTTGTGACTGAAATATTATTGTTGATATTGTATGGGTCAATGTAATTAAATGAACTACTATACAACTAATGACATAGTTTGGTATACTTCAGATATATAGATATTAGTACTGTGTTTCCCCGAAAATAAGACCCGATCTTATTTTCTTTTGATCCCTGAAAAAATGGCTAGGGCTTCTTTTGGGGGGGTCTAATTACTGACTCACCTTGTGGCTGTGGCACTGACAACCCTGCCCAGCAGGAACCTGCTGCCAGCCCACTTCTTCTGTGGCCGCTCACAAGCATCGTCCCCGGACTTTGTTTCACCCGCAGAGCCTTCCGGATAGTCTTCTTCAGCTGGGAAACAGGCTCCAGATTGATGCATGCAACACCCCCTAGCTTCCGTTTCATCGTCAGAGCCTTCCAGAAAGCCCTCTGCAGCTGATAACAGAGTTCTGGATCAATCCGGAGCTCTGTTATTGGCTGCAGAGGGCTTTACAGAAGGCAGCTGTAGCCAATAAAAGATTGAGCTCTATTATTGGCTGCAGATGGCTTTCTGGGAGAGATCTTAATTATGGCTTAATTTGGGGGTAGGCCTTGTATTGGGGATACATGTAAAAATTAAGCTAGGGCTTACTTTCGAGGTAGGTCATATTTTTGGGGGAACACGGTATTTTCATTTAATCACACAGGAACTGGTTTCAGTACATATTATATATTGAAAATGTGTCTGTTTTATGTTTCTATTCCTACATAAATCAAGAAAGACATGTTGAGACTCTTCTAAGCAGTTTTCTTTATTGTTCTTCATCAATAAACAGAAATATTGCCAACTAAAGAAGATTACTTGGCCATAAAACATATATTCTGGGATCTGTTATGGAGGCACTGTCTTCACCTTCTTTCACCCATCTAAACTGGACTGTCTTTGTTCCTCTGGAAAACATTCCTTTCCTCCTGGGAATTTGGATAACATTCTATCACAATGCCATACAAAAAAATTGAGTTTGACTTCTATTCATTTAGTTTGGCCCTGAGTAGAATAGCATAATTTTTCATAATTTGGATGATATCATCTTTGCAGACTGGGATGGTTTCAGAAAGTTAATTTGCTTTCAATTAACTTATTAATCAGCTATAGTAAGTTGATAATATCTTGACTAAATTACATAGATAAGTATTAACAATTTACATTAAATTTGGCTAATGTGGAATGCTCTAACTGACAACAACGCTTTGAGTCTTTGAACACTTCATTTTGACCAAAATGTAGTATGAACCATATTAATCAGTAGGTACTTAGGAGAGCATGTGGTGTCATTCCTATATAACTTTCCCACTCTATCCCAGTTTTCTTCTGGGGACAATTCAAACAGAATACACTTAATTTTATTTATTTGTATCCCATCTTTATTATTTTTGCAAATAACTCAAGGCAGTGAATATATTGAACACACTTTTCTTCTATTGTCCCCACAACAACAGCTGTATAACTTGAGTTGAGTTGGGCTGAGACAGAATGACTGGCCCAAGATCACCCAGCCAGCTTTCAGAGCTAAGGCAAAACTGGAATTGATAGTCTCCCACTTTCTAGCTTGTGTCTTAACCATTAGACCAAACTGGCTCTCTTACCTTACCTCTTAATTACCTAAAGTTTGAATTATTCAGTCTTTCCATCTATAACCTATCCTGGGAGAAGCTGTTGTTTCTGCAGCCCATAAAGCCCAACTTCATTCTTGTTGCTACTTAATGTGATAGCTACATAATGTAGAAATATGCTACTTAAATTTGGAAGCAAAACCATCAATTTTTGGCACATCAAGGAAGGGTGATATCTATCCTCAGATTAACAATTTGAACACAGGCTAGAACTGATCACAGAGTTAAAATAGAAACATCTTATATATACACTTCAGGGTGCAATTATTAGTGTAATAAATACCCACTTTAAACTTCTACCAAAAAGACAAATGATATAAATTAATAAAACTATTTACATAAATGCTTAATATGACCCAGTGACAAAACCCCAATTACAAAAGTGGAATCATAAGAATTGACCTGTAAATCTTTGGGAAGGATCCTTGGGGGATAGTGTAGGTGGATTATTATTTAAATTCTACATATATAGCTTGAAGAACAAATTAGATAATAGTATCAAGTAAAACAAATTATCTGTTTAATAGCAATAGCACTTAGATTTATATATCTCTTCACAATGCTTTCCACCCCTCTCTAAGCGTATTGCCCCCAACAATCTGGTTCTCATTTTACCCACCTCGGAAGGATGGAAGGCTGAGTGAACCTTAATAGCTCTGTAAAATGTCTAGCCAGTTAAGATTGTCAAATAAAATTTTGAGAATTAGGGGAAACTGGGCATGGATTATAATAGTGTACAATATTTGTAACAATTGCAACTAAATAATTGGTCATGATAAGCAAGAAGCAAAGAAATATTCCTCAAATTTATTTATAAACCTAACCACTACTGATACCCTGCATTCTACTGTCCTCCAATGGATGCATTTGATAATACAATATTGAACTATGAACTCAATGATCTTGTATGCTTTATGCTTTTAATAATGCTGCATCCCAAATTATTCAATTTTTCATCATAAAGAACTCTGCTAAACAGCACTAATTCCTTTCTGGACTTCTAATTTCCTTCATCTGAGCAAACTGCCAACTCGAAATATTTTTTTTTCCCTAAAAAGGGACATTAATATAGCAATGGAATGGAATGGAATGGAAGGAACAGAATGGAATGGAATGGAACGGAACGGAACGGAACGGAGTGGCGTGAGAAAGAGAAGAGAAGAGAAGAGAAGAGAAGAGAAGAGAAGAGAAGAGAAGAGAAGAGAAGAGAATTCTTTATTGTCAAGTATGATTGGATATACAAGGAATTTGTCTAGAGAAGGCAACAAACAGAATTCCAAAATAAATTAGCATAATTAAGCTAGCTAATTATTGCCATCTTAGATATTCATAGGCAGGCCCTCCTTATTCCTCTCCATCTTGTAGCATTCATTTCATAAAATATGTGGAATAAATGGAAGGCTTTCTCTTTGGAGAGCCTATTGCTTTGCCAAATCAGAATTATGATGATGCACGAAGATGGCGGTTTGCGCCTGAGGCTCCGAATATCGGGGGGTAATGTAGGGCCATTTGGATTCCTCAAGGGCTGGTTTTTCATCTAGGAGCCCTCGGCCCAGCAAGAGAATGAAGAGGACAGCCTGTTTGAGACCTTTTCGGCTGTCCTGGGTCATCTATGCAGCCGCCTGGAGCCGAAGAGCGCCGCGGGATGCAGACGCCGGCGCCTGCGCCGGCAACGTGACAGCGCGGAAGAGAGGCTTGGATATGGACGTTGCTCCCTGCCTTGGCGTTTCCCCAGTGTTTTCCCCAGCGTTTTTCCCAGCGGATCCCTTGTGACGGCCGAATTCGGGGTGGGAGTGAGGTGGCGATGATGAGGGTTGTTGGAGCGTTGCCACCCCCCCCTCGGAAACCAGTAGCGGTGGTGATGTGGTTGGGGCAGTGTTTTTGTGTGCCTTGATACCCCCCAGCAACAGCCGGAGCGGGGGGATGGGGGGGATGATAGAACATCCCCCCCGAAGGGAAGCTCGAAGCCGCCAGCAGCGGTGGCAGGGCTGCGGTGGCAGCGAGTGGCATGGTGCCCACTGGGGTGACGCCAGGAGGGGGATAGCAGGGCTCCACCCGAGCTTCCTTGAATTTAGACTTTTACAATTCTGGTCTATTATCAGCTGTGGAGCTGATTTCTGGTTTCTGACTATTCAATCGGCTTTGTGAACATTTTCATCCACTTGCTGTGAGGAGAGATGTGAACCTGGGTGGGGATATCGAGGGAGTCATCTTTGTTGCAGCTGCCATTGGATAAGATCTGCTGACCCTGGTCACCGTGAGAGGGCGACCAGGTCATGCTTCCTGGGACAGCTGCCTGAGACCTCTTCCCACTGTCGTGGGAGGACAGTGGAGTCCGATATGATCCCCTGCCGGAATGGCGAACTCTCTCCCCTGGACCTTCTCTTAAACTTTCCTGGAATCCTTGGTCCTTCTTCCTTCTCCCCAGACAGACTCTGGAACCTAGATGTATGCATCCGCTGAGCTCTTCGCACTGTGAGACTCCCCCCTCTCGCGGGCCTGGCCCTCCATGTTATCAAGGGCCTATCTTGATGACGGGTTTTGGAACCCCGAGAGATGGCATGCAGCGAAGAGGGGGTTGAGGGGGTTTTTATCAAAATTTTAAAAGAAATTTTTAAGGGAATCTGGGAGGAGGGAGGGGAATAATGATTTTTTAAGGGGAACCGGGAGGAAGACCAAAGGGTTTGGGGGGGCAAACCCTTCAAGGTTAGAGCCAAGCCCGGCACAGGGGGATGGTTTGGAGGGTGCAAAATGAGGTATTGGGGGGGCTGGAGGACCACCTGGAGGAGGAATTTTCCATCAGCACGGTAAATGGGAGGGGCAGATATGGCGGGAGTAGGGGACCATATCATATGCAGGGGGCGCGCACTTGCTGTTTGAGAGCAATTGCGCGCCCCGGTCCCCAAGACTCTACTCAGATACTCGGTGGCTTATATACTCAGGACCTGGGCCTCCGGCTGATGCTATGCAATGCCAGGTCCGTGGTAAATAAGGCCCCCCTCATCCATGATCTTATACAGGAGGGGGAGCGGACCTGGCAGCTATTACTGAGACTTGGTTGGGCCCGGAGGGAGGGGTCCCCCTGGTTGAGATATGCCCACTGGGTTTCAGAGTGTTCCATCAGCCGAGGGCCCAAGGGAGGGGCGGGGGGTAGCGGTGATTATTAAAGAAGATCTCGGTGCGAGGGAATCCACTACAGATTGCCGGATGTGAGACCCTCTTTGTGTCACAGATTGCCGGATGTGAGACCCTCTTTGTGAGATGGGGCCTTGGGGTTCAGATGGGCCTGTTGCTTATGTACCTGGCTCCCTGCCGTGTGGCAACGGCCCTGCCCGAGCTACTCGACGTGTAGTCGCGGTGGCAGTTGATACACCCAGGCTTATGGTTATGGGTGATTTCAATCTGCCATCAGTTGGTGAGACATCTGAGATAGCTTGGGAGTTCATGGCTTCCATGACGGCCATGGATCTGACCCAGTTAGTTCATGGCCCCACTCACAGAGGGGGTCACACTCTGGACTTGATTTTTGTCTCTGGCCAGTGGCTGAGTGGGTTTGATATAGGGGATATAGACATGGAACCCTTGTCATGGTCAGACCACTTGCTCCTTCGCCTAGATCTTCAAACTGCTGCACCCTGCCGCAGGGAGGCGGAGCCTATAAGATGGGTCCGCCCCAGGTGCCTGATGGATTCTGATAGATTCCAGATGGAGCTTGGGCCATTTCCTGAGGTTCTGGCACACGACTCGGTCAGGGACCTGGTGGCGGCCTGGGATCGGGGCCTTAGACCGAGTCGTGCCTCTGCGGCCTCTGACCTGGTGCCGATCCCTCATGGCCCCTTGGTTTACTGAGGAGCTGAGGGAGATGAAGCGCTGGAAAAGATGCCTGGAGAGCGGTTCGAGGGCCAGTCTCGTTGAATCTGATCGAACACTGGTGAGGTTGCATATTAAAACCTACCTAGTGGCGATAAAAGCGGCAAAGTCTAATTACTTTTCCACTCTTATTGCGTCATCAGAGAATTGTCCAGCGGCCCTGTTCAGGGTGACCCGCTCCCTGCTTCAATCGGGAGTGCGGGAGGACCCCCTGGAGGGCAGGGCTGAGGATTTCGGACGATATCTGTATGACAAAATTGCTCAGATCTGGCGGGATTTGGACTCTGACTGGATAGATCCGGGCAGGATGACGAGGAATAGTCTTGAGAGCGTTATCTGGGAAGAGTTTGACCTTGTAACTCTGGATGACATGGACAGGATTTTGGGGAGACTTAATGCGACCACATGTTTATTGGACCCGTGTCCCTCCTGGTTAGTACTGGCTTCCCGGGAGGTTACCCGAGGCTGGCTCCAGGGAATTATTAACGCTTCATTGAGTGAGGGTCACTTCCCCACCGCCTTGAAAGAGGCGGTGGTGAGGCCTCTCCTCAAGAAGCCCTCCCTGGACCCGGCAGTATTGGCTAACTATCGTCCTGTCTCCAACCTTCGCTTTGTGACGAAGGTTGTTGAGAGTGTGGTTGCACGACAGTTCCCACAATTCCTGGAGGAAACGTCCTATCTGGATCCATTCCAGTCGGGTTTCAGGCCTGGTAACAGCACGGAAATGGCATTGGTCGCGTTGGTTGATGATCTCTGGAGAGCTCAGGACAGAGGTTGTTCCTCTGTTCTGGTCCTATTAGATCTCTCAGCGGCTTTTGATACCATCGACCATGGTATCATGCTGCACCGGTTGGAAGAGTTGGGGATGGGGGGCACCGTTTTATGGTGGTTCTCCTCCTTTCTCTCCGACCGGTCGCAGTTTGTGTTGACAGGGGGGCAGAGGTCGACCTTGAGGCCTCTCATCTATGGAGTGCCACAAGGGTCGGTCCTCTCGCCCCTTCTGTTCAACATTTATGTGAAGCCGCTGGGTGAGATCATCCATGGTTTTGGGGTGAGATACCATCAGTATGTTGATGACACCCAGCTGTACATCTCCACCCCAGACCACCCCAACGATGCCCTTGAAGTGATGTCCCAGTGCCTGGAAACTGTACGGATCTGGATGGGGAGGAACAAGCTCAAGCTCAACCCCTCCAAGACTGAGTGGCTGTGGTTCCCGGCATCCCGATATAGTCAGCTGACTCCATCGCTGACTATCGGGGGCGAGTCTTTGGCCCCCGTGGAGAGGGCGCGCAATCTGGGAGTCCTTCTGGATACGCAGCTGTCCTTAGAGGAACATCTGACAGCTGTAGCCAGGGGGACCTTTTATCAGGTACGCCTGATTCGCCAGTTGCGCCCCTTTCTTGATTGGGATTCCGTGTGCACAGTCACTCATGCCCTCGTCACCTCTTGCCTGGACTACTGTAATGTTCTCTACATGGGGCTCCCCTTGAGGAGCACCCGGAGGCTCCAACTGGTCCAGAATGCGGCCGCGCGGGTAATTACAGGGGCTACATGGCGCTCCCGCATAACACCGCTCCTGCGCGAGCTGCACTGGCTCCCAGTGGTCTTCCGGGTGCGCTTCAAGGTGCTGGTTACCACCTTTAAAGCACTCCATGGCATAGGGCCCAGTTATCTACGAGACCGCCTTCTGCCACCGACGACCTCCCATCGACCCGTGCACTCCCACAGAGAGGGTCTCCTCGGGGTGCCATCGGCCAAGCAATGCAGGCTGGTGACCCCCAGGGGGAGGGCCTTCTCTGTGGGGTCCCCCACTCTCTGGAATCAGTTGCCCCCTGAGATAAGAAGAATCCATGACCTCCGTGCCTTCCGCCGTGCCCTTAAAACATTTTTCTTCCAACAAGTCGGGCTGGCCTAAGCAAAGCCTTTTAAATAATTTTAAAATGGGGTGTTTTTTAAATTTTGGAGCCAATCTAGATATTCTTTTTAATTTGTTCTTAATGTTTATATTCTGTGTTTTTACTTGGCTGTACACCGCCCTGAGTCCCTAGGGAGAAGGGCGGTATAGAAATCTAAAAATAAATAAATAAATAAATATATGACTTTTGTGTAGTCAGCAAATTGCAATTTTTAATTTTTTTTAAATGCTAAGTTCACTTTCCTAATGATTTTTGTTGGAATTATAAAGTTGCAGTCAAGGTTTTTACTGATAGTGTTTTTGTTTAAATGGGAGTGCGTATGAAAGCCTTTTTTGAGGAAAGTGAGAAACAAGGCTGAATTCCATTTTTCAGGCATCTCAATGTTGCTGATGTACAGATCAATGTTGCTACTCTGATGTCATAGTACCATTAGGAAGCTAGAACAAAAACATTTTAACAAAAATAAGTAACTAAGAAAAAAAAGAGCTGATGAAGGCTGACAGTATATAATAATTAGAGACACTTATTACTATAGTGGTAAAAAGAATATTAGTGATCCTATTTGAATTTACTATTTTGCATGTTTATATGATGTTGAAGTTCTTACCTATAATATTTCTTCCAGATATCTTAGAGATTTTATATATATTTAAAATATATACATTTTCAGAGAAAAGAATAGGTAATCCTCATTTAAAAATCACAATTGGAACCAGCAACTTGTTAGATAAGCAAAGTGATTGCTAAGTAAAATCATGCCTGTTCTTATCTTACTTTTCTTTCATTTCCTTCCTTCCTTCCTTCCTTCCTTCCTTCCTTCCTTCCTTCCTTCCTTCCTTCCTGTCTCTGTCTCTCTGTCTCTCTCTCTTTTTCTCTCTCTCTCTGTTTTATAGACCTGTGATGCATAAATGCAAAGATTCATCATAGTGCTGCTTTCTCATCATTTTCATAACTATGAATAGCATTATTTCTTTCTTGTCCACTTGATTTTTTTAAAATCCTGGTTTTTTTCCTCAGTGAATATGAGCATGAAACCAGCTATTACAATATTAATTCAGCAACAGCATAGTATTTTGTCTCCTTGAACCATTAGACATCACCTCTGTTGACCAGCTATAAAAAGATCTCATATTGTTTCCCAGTAAGACATACAAAACAGTGTTATTTTTCTTTCACTGAATGCTCTGATACTTGTCACTATAGTGAAACTCATTTTAACAGACTCACAGGGGGAATCTGTTATATTCTCCAAAGTCTAAAAAGTCGATACATCAAAGAGGATATCATTATGGCAATGCAAATTACACAAATTGCATCGAGTCAGTTAGTTATTTACAGGATGATATCATTATGCAAAGGATATATAGTAAATTGAGACAGATATAAATTGTTTTATTAGTGTAATAGGATCATTATGCAAGTGAAGTAAATCTATTGCATAATTACAGTAATGAAATTACTTAAACTGTAACAGAATTTGGCCTCATGCAAGCAAGACAGTGCATTTCTGTCTGAAAAATAAATGTCATATATTCACAGATGATAGCAATATAACATTGCCTAATATTATAGCAGCCAATATTTTTAAAGTTTCACAGCAGAGGTGTTATATAAATTAAGAAACAATCAGTTCCAATAATGGAAGGAGAAGGGTCTCATGAGAAGCTATTGGATTTGTTCTGGAAAGATAGGTTGCAGGTTAAAGCCGGCTTTAATGATAAGAAGTGCCAGATCTTCAGACCAATACTTCTCTTTTTTTGAGTAATCACCGCAACCCTTAACCATTGTTTTTCCCTCTTCAGTAATACTGCTTTTCCATCTTGATGTCAGTTTTGGCCTGAATTTTTTTTTCAAGTTGGCCATTAAATGTTAATAATTTTACTTTTTAAACAATGAATGATACAAATTTGTCAAAATCAATCAAATAATCCCCTTGTCCTCATATCTCCAAGAATTAAGATGTAATTATTAGAATACCTTACTGAAATTATAGAGATTCCAGTTTAAATCCTCAATCATAAAGTATGCTAGGTGATCATGTGTAACAACTATCTCCCAGGTGAAATTGTTTTCAGAGCTAGATGATGATTTTTTTTAAAAAGGACATGTTAGTTTATGCTCCTGGATGGAAAGGTATAATGGTAATATTTAAAAAGTGGTTGCTGTAAGTATTGAAACTGCAAGGTGGAAGTCATTTACTGTCAGGCCAAACAAAATAGTTACATTAATCAGGACTTTCAGTGCCAGGGGAAAGCATAGCTAAGATGTTCATTGAATGGAAAGGGAGTTGAGTCTAACATGGTAAATAGGGCTTGCTATCTGTGATTACCTGTGTGTATAAGATTTATTTCTTATTTGTAAGTAAACAATCAATCTAGTTTGTGATGCTCATTATCGGATGCAGGACTGAGTTTCTAGAGCAGGAGTGTCAAACTCACATCGTCATGGCGGGGTCATGTGATGTATCAGGACTTTTTCCCCCTTCGCTAAACCGAGCGGGGGCAAGACAAGCACATACACATCTGGCCTGCAGGCCATGAGGTTTTTTTCTGCCTAATGAAGTCTGATACCCCCAAACAGAGATGCTTGTCTCAATTGAGGAATATAGTCATCCTAGTTTTAAAGCACTACTACATATTTATAGGTGTATCATAATCTTAGTGACAAATAAGCAACATTCTAAACAGAAAATGTGTTTTTATCCAAAATTAACAGACTCACTGAACATATTATCCCCAAATACTAGCACTTTATTACTTCATAAATTTAGCAGATTTCTTCTTCCAGATGGAGAAAAAAATCTCTTCTAATTTCTCTATAAGAAAAATTCAGTCCAATACTTTAGCTCCTCCTTGTGGCAAGCCTTTGGTTAAATAGTATGGAGAAAAAAAATCCATCATCCAAATTCAAGAATTTTAAAATGTGTCATCAAACTATATACGCATCTACATATATTGATTAAATGTTCATATCGCATGGAATTATCAATACTAAGCATGCAAACAAATACGTAACACACATATATTGTGCACTATAACTAAATTTTACATTCCAATGCACCTAAATGGCAAAAACAGAGCAACAATTATTTCAAAATAATTTTGCTTCTTGTAAAGAGTTCATTTTTTGCTAATTCTTCAAATGAAAAACAAATCAAGCAACAATATATGCAAAGTACAAAACCAAATTCTTTATTCTTTAATTAGCTAAGAATAAGTGAACAATTGATTTGGTATCACCCAGAAAGATTGGGATCCTTGAGCTTGGCCCATATGACAAATGGACAGAGTCCATTGTACAAGGAGAAGGAAATATATTAGGGAAGAGCCTTGTGAACCATATCCAGAAAACTATAAGGTAAATCAGAAAGAGGAGACAGGCAAAGGAACAAACCTGAGCAGAAAAGTACAGTACTCATATAGTAATGGAAGAGGAAACAGGATACTCAGAATATGGCAAAATGGAGAGCCGTAAATAGTGATATGCCCAATTTCTAGTGTGTCTATTTCAGTGCACATAATACGGGCAGTAAAAAAAAAATCCTAATATGACAAAGCCAGAATTACCTTTTAAATCCTAGGGAATCTAGTAGGATAACTGTCAAAGGTGTTAGGCACTTTGTGAAAAAGCACCTTGTGAAATGCTGAAATTCAAGATAATTAAGAAAAGTCTGGAGTGTTTGATGAAATGAAATGAAAGGTAGATAATTTATCATGACCCAAAATCCTAAAGGATAAAGAAACATGAGATGGATGGTAGATCCTGAGAAGTAGGACAATGAAAGCACAGAATCAAAAAATCCCAAGAATAAAGAAAAATGAGGAAAGCTTTAGGAGGTCGGAATGCTGGACAAGCTGTGTTGGAAGAAAAATCCATCTGATTCAGTTCCAAGTTGGGAGAAAGACACTGGAAACATGGAGGCCAATTGGAAAGATGGTTTATTGAGGGACAGGACCACATGGGTTTGAGGTCCTGGGCAGCTGAACACATGGAGTTGAGAGAGAGAAAGGTATTTATACCCTGTCTTGGGTATTGCCCTAGTTTCCTGTGCCTGTGCAAGAAATGTATTCTATTGGCTGCTGTCAGACTCCCATGGGGCTATGCAGTGGTCACAGCTAATTTTTAAGTTGTCTGAATTAAGTCTGATTGAAGCCTGGACTCTCTGAGATGATGTAATGAGAAGGCTTGTGTCCTGAAAGGGTGTAGGGCCATTCCTATTGTGTCTTAATGGCTTTCCTCATTTGGATCTTGGGTGAGGGCTGACCACTCTACCTAATTCTGCCTTTGTTCAAAATATCCTGTCTTGAATGGATTACCAAATCTGCATTTTTAAAAGCTGGCCTCAGTTTAGTATCTGGTTGGAAGCAGGGAACTGTAGCTCGGAGTTTCTGTTTCCTTTAAGATTTCTATTTCTCTTTTAGGGGAAATACAATATTCTGCCCTTTTAAATATCTCTCAAAGTATTTCTCTAGGAGAGGGGTGGGTGCTAACTTTCTACAGCTGTAAAACAAAAAAAGATGTAAAGGAAATGAAAACAATAAATAAAACATAGGTCTTGGTTATGTGAGAGACCACTTGTGGATCTACCCAGTACAAATGAATACTTTAGCAAACTCAAGTTCCCTATGGTGTAAACTATCAGAACCCAAGAAGAAGGCCTTCCTATCACAGGACCTACTTTCTGGAATGAAGTTGCTCCTGAGATCTGTGTGGTTCCCACCCTTATGTGGAAGATCTTAAAGAAAAAGCTATTCTCCCAGTTTCTGAGCTAAGGTGGTTAGTAGCCCTTGCTAGATCTGTCTGTAAATTGATGCTCTTGGCCAGATTTACAATCTTGTTTTCCTTTCCCCCCCCTTACTGTGTTTCCCCCAAAATAAGACCCTGACTTATATTTTTTTGAACCCTGAAATAAGCTCTTGGCCTTATTTTTGAGGAGTCTTATTATTTTGGGGCATGCGGAGCAGGACGGAGCTCCTCTTGCAATCTTACCTGATTTCCAGCTCTGTCTCCATAACCCTAACCAGAGGAAATGGCAGGGACAGGCTGCACATGCAGTTAAATATTTTTGAGGAGGGCTTATTTTCAGAGAGGGCTTATTTTGGGGGAGGGTTTATTTTTGGGAGGGACTTGTTTTAGCACATGTGCTTAAAAGCCCTATTGGGCTTATTATCCTGGAAGGTCTTATTTTCAGGGAAACAGGGTATTTATATGAAGTATTTTTATTGTCTTCTTCAGAGTCAGTTTGGAATTGGGTATGACCAAATAAATCAAATTCATAACAAATGTGTATCTCAAAAATATAGGGATGAACATAGGAAGGTTAAGATTCAGTGGAAGAGAAGGATAGCATAAGACATATAAGGAGATCTGAATTTTTTTTAAAAAAGACAAGGAGGCTGTTATATGGAGGAAGTGAATTGGATCCTCTACAGCAGGAGTCCTCAAACTTTTTGAAGAGGGGGCCAATTCATGATCCCTGACCGGCTGGGTGGTCATGTGACTGGGTGAGTGTGGCCAATTTAGCAATCCATTTTGCCAATTTAGCAGTCCATTAAACAATACACACAAATTAAACTTTAATTTGTTTTGTTCCTGGGGGTGTTTTATTTGCTTTTGTTTGCATGTTGCTCTTTTGGTTGACTTTTCCTTTTACTAGATCATTTTTTAAGTTGTTTAGGAGTCTAGTGGTCCACTTCACGAAACTCAGTTTTGCAGCAATTCTCAGCCCTAAGGAGCTTACAATCAACAAGTCCCTCTGTGTCTCTGTGTGTTTGTGTCTTGTCTCTCTCTCTCTCTCTCTCTCTCTCTCTCTCTCTCTCTCTCTCTCT